>JAQGAE010002967.1:0-16036 GCA_034696685.1 Julus scandinavius | reverse complement strand
GCAGTTTTTATGATAAACTGCAATAAAACTGCAGTTTTTATGATAAACTGCAATAAAACTGCAGTTTTTATGATAAACTGCAATAAAACTGCAGTTTTTATGATAAATTGCAGTTGTAGTGCAGTTTTACTGTACTATGACTGCAGTTAACCTGTAGTTTTCTACACAAAAACTGCAGTTTATCATGAAAACTGCAATTTATTTGAATAAAGTGCAGTAGATTTTCTGCTGGGACGTATGGCATGTACGTGTATACCAAGAAACTATCCAAATCCATGTATGTTTTCTTACATAGATAGTCATAAAACTTCATATAGCCTTAAATATTTGTAGGCGTAAATGTAGAATATCATATTCACGAATCCACACTTAGGGTTGATTTAAGAGTTTGTACCTTCATGCAAAATCTAATCGCGTTTATGAACTCCTAAACTGTGCATTTTCACACATAAAACAAGGCAACAAAAATGTAAGTAATACATCACACTAAAGTTTAGTCATCTTAATACCAGTATTAAGATAGCAGTAAACAACTTAAACTCATAAATTCTCTATCATTATAGCAAACGTCCATTCTTTCAAAACTAAAGTCCAGCAATTAATTTAAAGAGCTGCTGCAATAAATAAAACATGCAATTTTCACTGACACATAATTGCTTATGACATGATATACGACACAGCGAAAACAACTATTAGCATTTCATATGAATGTTTGGACTGACCATGTTTAAAAAACATGGCTGAGGTCATTCTTAAGTTCAAGAAAGACCACCGGTTTGTCATGCATGCAGAATCGATGACCTCACAGCTAGATTCTGCATATGCCAATGGCATTAGAATCTTGGGATCTTCCACATAACGTGTGAAAAAACAGCTATTGAAATACCCACGTAGACGTCAGCTGGAATGACCACTGTTAATACATCATGCTCCAATAGTCACTCCAGAGAGGAATCGGTGGAGTGGAATTACAAAAGTGATTCCAGTACAAGTTAATTGGCATCTCCATTCTGCCCATCATGTCTCAGCCATTTAATGAGAAAGATCAGGGGCTCAATTTGGATCTTGCAACCGGAAGTTCCATTCCAGCATTTTCCAAGGCTGACAGGCTAGTCTAAACTGATTAAGGTTGACGTTTCCGGAACAGATATTTGGTTCAATTCAGCGCTTTATGCGTAGTCCTATACCCTGCTAACAAGTGCAACCCTATTCTGCAGTCTTCAAAAAATGGTACGAATAGTTAAACCTCCTTATATTGGGCGTTTTATTAGAAGAGGGATCTTGTACAAAGAGGCTTTATACCAAAATAAACCGCTCGAATGACACCGCTTTGGCTTGACAACGGCAACAGAGTTCGACACTGCACCTGGTCGAAATTTAGCAACATTTTTTTGGTCAAATTCCATTAAAGTACAGTTATGTATGGATATTAGTGACGTTTTTAGGAATCTATCTATGAGAAATCCCACCGATTCCAACTTAGTTTAATAATTGTCAATGTCAGTTTTTTTACACATCGTGGAATGGCTTTTAACTATAGTTAAAAGCAGATTTGGTTGAAGACTAGTAATTTCAACCAATTTGGATAAAATTTAAGCTTGTTGTTAGCATCCTGATTGTCATTGCTTTCTCGACAACTAATACAAAAAATCTATGCAATATTCACAAAATCTGCGCAACAGTCACAAAATCTGCGCAACATTCACAAAATCTGCTTAACAGTCACAAAATCTGCCCAACAGTCACAATCTGCGCAACAGCCACAAAATCTGCGCAACATTCACAAAATCTGCGCACCAGTCACACAATCTGCCCAACAGTCACAAAATCTGCCCAACAGTCACAAAATCTGCCCAACAGTCACAAAATCTGCCCAACAGTCACAAAATCTGCCCACCAGTCACAAAATCTGCGCAACATTCACAAAATCTGCGCAACAGTCACAAAATCTGCGCAGCATTCACAAAATCTGCACAATTCTCACAAAATGTGCGCAATAGTCAAAATCTGTACAATTTTCCAAAAAATCTGCGCAACATTCACAAAATCTTTGTTTTGATGAAATGTCATTTTGTTTAATGTCAGTTTTGTAATAGAAACCAAACAATTATGCAATTATGATATTGTCATTGCAATGATAATTAGTATGGAATTTGCTTAACTATCACTTTTTACAAAAAATTACTTGGCGGTATTAAGAAAATCTTTGCTTTGGTTGACTAGACACCATCAATGGACATACATGTCAAATAACATCAAGCAAGTGCAGTTCCTGTGCCATATACTGTAGCTTATTCAAGTTTATCAAAAAAAACTAGTTTTTTTATTTATTTAGAGATTCGCTTAAACAAAATGTGCCCAAGAACAGGGGTTTAGCTGAACGAAATCCAAGAATAATGCACAGTTTGAAGAACTTTTTTTTTTCCAATTTCACATGAAACTAATACGAATCAAAAAAACGTCAAGATACGAAATTCGACATCAATCATTGCGAGGCAAAATTTCAGGTTTTGTATTTCAATTGATTCATTTTCCATTCAGCCGGCATACAAACCGACTCTTGAATCAAAATCTAAACATTCTATATCGATCATTTTATTGATTTCCCTCCCAAACTCATCTCGTTCTTTTCTCTCCCATATACCCTCCTCGTTATTTATAGCTCCTTTTACATGGCTTTCCAAATCTATTTACGTTTTCAATTTAAATTTTCGTTAACTTTTTTTTTTTACATTTGGGGCCCTTGCAGTGTCTATACAAACGTACATTTCGCCACTTTACAAAATGTCCGATATTGTGTTTCCATCTCATTTGTTCAAGCCAAATATTAGGAAACAAAACATTCGTCCCTCTGTTGTTTCAACAGCAGGACTGATGTCAAACTATTTGGTGAGAAGTTCATTGGGTTCACCAACCCTCTGACAACTAAAAGTTTGGATGCACAGACTTGTTTCCTTATGTTAACGACTACAATAAGGGTCAAATGCCATATTAATGTCGTGACGTATCAACTATAAGTGAGTATATTTGAAGTTATGGAAAGTATACAAACAGCTTTGCACCATTAAGATTTAGGAATATATTTATTTGCCACGGCTGTATATATATGAAGATGGGGAGACAATCTTTGGGATAGATCCCCCCGAAATCCAAATGTTTTTACGAATATCAACATTTGCGTTAAAAGTGCGATTTTTGAAAGAAAAAATGTTTTGCATAGATAAGATATTTTGCATTTTTAATGCAAATACTTTCTGTTTCAGAAATGTAAGTTTTTTTGCATTTTCTGCAATTTTTCGTAAGTAAAAATGGAATTTTTATTTCACCTGGGCCAATTTTTGGCTCTGCCGGAACTTGCACAAATACTGACGATCCTAAATACGAGGCCAAAATAGCCCATCCTATGGGCCATTCAAAAAGGACGTCCTCTAAAGGGGGAGGGGAGAGGGGGGGAAGGTCTGCTGGCTTGTGGACACCATGTGGTAGCCATTATGGATGTCTACTTATGATGGTGTTTTTAGTTTTTGGATTTTAAAGGTCAGAGAAAAGGGGAATTGAACACCAGAAGTAATGTGTCCCAGTCCCAAACCTACTTAAATTTTTTAAATCTCTGGAAAGTCGGGAATTATGCCTAACTTTGTGTTAAACACTCATTTTATGCTGGAATTTCCCTTCAAGTTCAGGAAATTTCGGTTAATCAGAAAAATCTAGAAAAAAGTCGTGGAATTGGTAGCGAGACGGGTGCTTGGAAATTTATAGGATGGTCCTTTGTATGTTACAAAAAAATTTCTGGACACCCTACTTTTAAAAAAAAAATTAAGAACGTCCATGATGGGGGGAGCTCTGGGTTAAAAATGACACTATGTGGACAGGGGGTGGGGGAAGACGTCAATTTTTTAAGGAATTTCGGGGAGATCCTTTTTGATTGACCCCTTAAGATTCTTGACCATTCTCTCCCCTTCCCTAAAAACAATATGTGATGACATAAGGCCTTGATCTCTCCATAACTATTTGGTTGTTTTCTTGGCTAACAGATATGGAGTGACCATGTTGGGTTTGCTAAAGAAATGCATTTATGTTTGATGAAATGTAGGTGGATATGACCTCTTTCACACGATATACTAGTCATTTTATTAGTATACAATCGCCCCCGAGTGGTAACAGAGTCATATGTACAAAATAAGACCAGCGAATGTATGCAAAATTTCATATCCAGCATTACAAGGTGAAAGTTGTCTATTTTTATGAATATAACAGACTAACAGAAAATGTACTCCAGCCATGCAATTAAACCATAACAATTAAGATAAATTTCATTTTTAAAAGCAGCACAGCGTTGAAAACAACATTCCATTTCGATTTATAACTTTGTAATGTAGTGCTTTTTTATCTGTAATGGTGGGAAGAGTTTCGAAAGTATATGACACCAAAGTGGTTTCTTCTACACCGAAATGTCACGTTGTTAGAGACATTGTTGAAAAACCTTGAGGAGTAGATAATAGAAACACGACTTAATAAAGAACCAAATTTTCAATAATTTTATTAGTCATTGCTTAAGTTGATGAAATCCTAACTTGGGTATTCTCGAAATTATAGATTTTTCATCAGAACAACTAGAATAACGCAAAGTTAATAATGTAGACCGGGATCTAACTCCTTTGCAGAAGGGCCAATTTGGAAATAGTTGTAGGCGTTCCTTTGGAACTTTGGTCCAATCTGTCCAAATTTGATTTTTTTCATTTGGTGTGCGTTTCGATAATTCTTTTTTGGTTTGTTTTATCCTACAGACCTTTTGCAGAATTGAGCCAGAACCGCTTGGGTCCTTCATAGTCTCAGATGTCTTTAGGTCCATATATAAGACTCACAAAACCAACCGACAAATTGATTTATTGAAGTAATGATATTAAATGCATACTGTGTAGTGTTTATTATTGTATACATATATTCCATTCAATAACCCGTTATACCGGCCTGAAATAGCCCATGGGCCACATCGAAACAAGATTAGCAGTCTGAAATTGCCCGTGAGCCACATCGCGACCCGTTATATCGGCCTAAAATGGCCCGTGGGCAGCAGTTTATCTCCCCCTTTTGCAAGGCACATGTGATACCTGTTGGTTTTAATTATGGTGCATGCAAGTATTCCATTTGTTGGCTTTCATTATGGTGCATGCCAGTACTCAAATTGTGCACATGCAAGTTTTTCACGTATGAAACATTTCATATCACTTGTAGGTTTAAAAAATGCTTTGCCTTTTTGGCTTCCATTGTATGCTTTTTACACTTTGTCTTGATTAGACTGAAATGGCCCATTTTTTGTTGATAATCGTATTTCCTCCTCTTAAAGAGTTTGTTGCACATCTTCTAAATTCAGTCCTCTCTGTGGTCTTAATACCGGTGCCACCTTTTTAAATTTTTTATTCAGCCCCCGTACGACTTGAAAAACAAGTTCTCTTGTTGAAATAACTTGTCTCAATGCTGCACTTTTTGTTGCAATTGTCGTTGCTCTACTAACATAGGAATCTACATTTTCTTAATTTTTCATCAAGTAGGAATCAATCCTCTTATCTTCGATATTACCGACATGTATTCTTTTTAATTCATTCCATACAACCTTGGCTCTTGTTTCATCAATAAATAATCCAGCTTGTTCCTCAGATAAGGTCACAATAATTGTTCCAAATGCTTCATCATTTTTTTTTTTTTGATTCGCAGTCGGTCCTGGCGTCCTCATTTGCAACCATATTGGGTTCAGCAAAATTGCACTCACTTTTAACTCCCAAATGTAGTAATTGTTCCCTCTTAGGATATCAATCCTGCTGAGTGAAATTAAATTTAAATTGACCATATTTTTTCTTTTCTTGTTTGGCAGAACCACGCTCTGCTACCAATTTGTTGTCATCTGCCAGTTGTTAAACTTGAAAATCACTTTTAACTGTATTTTACGAAGAGCAAAATATAATACATCCGAATTGGACAAATGTCAAGAACAGACCCGATTTCAAAAACTCAAAAATCCAAGAACAACAATAACTAAATCCCACATTAGTTTTAAAGCACTACATGTTAGCTGCAAATGGGGTTGGGAAAAAATGGGGGGGTGGATTTAAAATTGATGAAGTCGGCTTTCAACTGCTGGCACAATGCTAAATGGGCACTGAAATCAAGTTTGGCTATAGCACACTCCTTTAGCATCGCCATATTTTAAAACCATAGCAGTGGAAAGTGGCATTGACCCTGTTAAGTTGAGCAATAGGCAGTGAGGGGGTCGAGGGCATTATATATCACACAATAAATGCGATATTAAACGCATTTCAAATGAACTACCCTCGCCAGTAGATATATATATATATAGGAAACAATAAGTCATTCTGAGGTTATATAGAAAACGATAGGTCCCTTAGAAAAGGAGTATTTCCTCCCCTTTGACGCAACGCTACAACCCGGCACACACAAGGGCAGAATGGAAATATTATTTATAGTTTTCCTCTGGGAAGCGGAATTCTGCACATTGAATTATTCCATCACCTCCGAAGTTCACATCCACCGAATCCAGCCATTTAAAACGTCTAGACCTTATTTTATGAGAAATTTATTCATTCCTCCCTCGCCCCTTTTGCATAGATACACTTCCTAAACTGTCAGATTATTATATTTTTTTTCCCTTCAGATTTGAAGAGATGTGCCAAGCCGTGAAGAAAAGCGTAGAAAACAGAATGACAGACATTGAAGATTTTGGCTATGGGAACGACAAAAGATTTAAAACTGCGATGATTAAATTGTATATACAGAGGGCAAAAGAGGAGTATCAAAGAGCGTTTGGAGACAAATGCCTATTGGAAAGATTTATAAACATTCGCCTTAAATACAGCAAAGGCACTTCAGTCGAGCAAGGATTTAGTGTAATGACGTCGAAATCCTGGGGCTCCTGAGAGTTTCCGGCAAGAATCTGTCTTTTGTAATTCAACTTGGTTGGGCATAATGAAACTTAGCTGCAAGGTCTTAGACCATTGAAAGTGGGGACAAAAATCGATTCGATGAAGTTGTTGAAAATCTTGAAAATGACATTTTTAAGCCCTGTCACTAAAGACATGATGTTATATATAGTGCCTATTATACAATATCAGTTTTTATAGAAAAATGCCTAAAGAAGGCATTACTTAAAACTAGGCAAAATCCTGACTAAAGCAAAGCTCTAGGAAACATTTTTGCTAGAATAATTCGTAAATGTGCAATCCGATTTAAGCATTTTGGAACCTATCAAAAGATGCAAACTATTACGCAGCACAAATTTACACTTTATAAAAGGTACTTTCTAGCTTGCTTTCTAGAAAATATTGCAAAGTTTTGCTAAAAAATCTCTTTACTACAAACTTGTGTATGTAACGGGTTTTTATTTCGTGAATCGTACAGACAAATAGAAATTTCCTGACCTCGAAGGCAAATTTCCTGACCTCAAAGGCAAAATTTCCTGACCTCCAAAGGTAAAATTTCCTGACCTCCAAATGTAAAATTTCCTGACCTCCAAAGGTAAAATTTCCTGACCTCCAAAGGCAAATTTCCTGACCTCCAAAGGCAAATTTCCTGACCTCCAAAGGCAAATTTCCTGACCTCGAAGGCAAATTGCTTAACCTCAAAGGCAAATTTCCTGACCTCCAAAGGCAAATTTCCTGACCTCGAAGGCAAATTTCCTGACCTCGAAAGAGAAATTTCCTGATCTCAAAGGGAAATTCCAGCATGAAATTGGTGTTTATCACAAAATCAGACATAATTGTCGACTTTCCCGAAAGTACGTTTCGGACTTGGGACATGGTGTCCATTTCACTGACCTTTAAAACTTAATTAAACAGAAATTCAAGAACTGAAAAATGCCATCATTGGTGGACGTGTACAAAAGATGCACCCCTTCATCCCCCTGTCCAAATTGTGTCCACATACCAGCAGACCCCAACCCCTCTTGAGGACGCCCTTTTTGAATGGCCCTAAGCTGAAATAACACTGTTTATCAATTCATAAAGATTCATAAAGAAGATTTCATAAAGAATCTGTATTACATGTTAAACATGTTATTTAAGCAGAACATGTTCATACATCTAGGTGATTGTACCAGTTAACAGAAACGTTAAAAAAACGTATTAATCAATCAATAATCACCATATAAACGCTTTAAGACAGTGTGAACTTTTTAATTATCATTTTTCCAGGACACTACCAATCACATTTCCAAGATGGTTGAATCCTTCTAATCCACAATTGGCATTTCTTGGTTCAAGTAAACATTTAAAGCAGATTTGATGAAAATCTAAGGAATTAAGTCGTGATGTTACATTAACACCAAAGACACATTAGCATATCTTAATCCCGGTGCATTTTCTCAAATCATTTCATGCAAAACATTCAATCCTTTCTCCCCAAAGTTAAGATAACGATTTCGTTACCCTGTCAATTTGCAAACAATCCAACAAGCCTTTGTTTTAAAATGTCACTCACATGGCCTCAAAAATGTGACGATGTTTTGCTAAACTGCATAAGTGATGGAGATTCCCAGTCTGACATAAATTCAAAACCATACGTTAGAATCTCAAAATGAGAAGTTCTGAGTGGAAATCTAGCCATGGCTAGTTCAGCTATTACTGCTGTTGGGATTGCGCTTTTCACAAAAGCATTTTTATAGAATAGGGGGAGGGAAGAGGGAAAAAAGGAAGTTTTCTCCATTTTCGTTACCGAATAAACGAGGCTTAAAGGCACAAGGAGTGGAATAGAAAGATCCTTTGCTGAGGATAGGAAAAGGCACATTGAAAAAGATTTACTGCATTCTCCTATCTTTATAACATTTATGGCCCGAGTTAGGAACCTGACTGATAATGGAAAATGCTTTTTTCCTCTCCCTCATTCTGTCTTATAGTTTGAGGAAAAATGCTGGTCCACAAGGAACGGTTGAGTGAAACGTTAAGAACTATAATGAGGTACATTAAGTTAAAAACAGTCTTTGGAAGAAGTAGAAAAAGAAGATGGAGAAAAAAAAAGAGAAAAAAAAAGATTATCAACATGGCTTACAGTCTAATAGAAATGGTTGTAACGGAACTGAAGGTGTCAATTTCCTCATCAATTTCAGAGGCTTAATGGAGGCTTGACAGGAACATTGTTCCGCGATAACATCACCTGGGTCAGGTGAAACAGCTTGACTTTAATAGAGTTATGTGATGGATACTTGAGATATTCTACTTATTAGATTTTTGACAATGACGAAAAGGGATGAAAAATGACTTGTACAGGCATATTTTTTATCTTGCCACAAATGCCAATGCAATTTTTTTGTGGTAATGCAGTGTGTTGGTTATGATGTGCAACTTGTTGCAGAAGTGTATTATGAAACTGGGTTTCCAACAACAGCAACATACAACATGAAGCTGGAAACGCACATATACATACAAAAAACACAAACCTTAAACAATGAAGTCAGAAACATGTTAACGTTGCCGAGGTGTATGTATCTACCATAAGAAGCCAAACAACGGGTGCAAATGTGTCAAGTTTATGGCGCTCCTACTTAGGTCCCTTTAGACCCGGGATTTTTTGCATTAAAAAACGTGATAAGTCTTCAATTGAGCCGAGCACTGGCAACATTTTTTTCATTTGATCTACACCACCTTCCGAGCTGTCGGTCAAATGTGTCCAGAAACATGAATCTGGACGCAAAAACGCGTCAGAAGTTTGTTGAAAACATGTTCCCTTTAGTGGAGAGTTTAATTTATTATGAAATTGAACAGTGAGGCAACACTTCCTCCCATAAATTCCATTTGCAAAAACAAAAACAAAAAACGATATTAAGCCTAGTCCACGCAAACGAAAGCACGGAGCAAAAGCAAGGTTTTTGAAAACATGTTGTCGATAAACGTTAATTTCCTTAATAAGTTTTCGTTCCAATGTTTCAAGAGGCGGTCGGAATCAAAGGAAAGAAATATTCCCACTTTACGGCGCTTGTACCAAGAACAAGCCACCATGTGGAGCCATAATTTAGAAAATGAGCTACTGTGAAACCTGTCAGATTGAACACCTTTATAAAGTGAACACCTCCCTAACTTGAACACTTTTGGTTGGTCCCGAACAGCTTCCATAGAAATAACATTAGGACAGACTTCGATACAATGAACACCTGTATACTTTGTACATTGAACACTTTTTTCCATCCCCAGGATGGGTCTAACCTCTCTACATAATATAATTGACCATTGAGTTCCCAATTAAGCCCCTAGAGGGCGCTCTACAATAATCAGGGGAAATTCCCTTATTTAGTCTTTAGTTATTTTGGGTAGAAAAAAGGATGTTATCCATGCAATTGATATGGCTAAATCTGTAAGGACTTTAGCAAAAGAATGATGATAAACACACAGAGAAAGCTCGAAAATGCGACCATCAATGATCGAAACAACAGTCGATTACAGATTTCTTTAAAAAAACCTAAAATAATTATTTATGTGCATGCACTGAAAGGATTGTGTGCATAATGTTATATATTCAATTGTATACAGTAAACATAGTTCATTGGATATTGTCTTTTCATAGCAAACCTCCATACAATGAATACCTGTCTAATGTGAACACTTGCCTGGTCCCATGGGTGTTCAATGTAGACAGGTTTCACTGTATTGGTAAGTCACCGCAATATTACAGAAGAATTTCTCTCCAACTGGCTGAAAAAGTATCCACATTTTACAGTAGTCAATTTGTTGTTGGCATCTAGTTTGTTGATGCCACGATCATCAGGATTCGTGTGGCCCCTACGATTTTTGGTAACTAGGGAGGGTAACTAATTACCACCATTCATGGTCATCTACAGATGACGTCACTCCACCCTCTTGCGTGCTTCCGGAGTGTTACATCATGGTGACACCATATGGCCCCATATTGAATCTCCATCCACACTAAAATCTCTTGAAGCTTCCCTTCCTAAATTTCGATCCATCACCACTTTTGTTCGATAAAGCATCAATCCTTCGATGGAACCAGAAAAGAATGAAAAGTGCATCGCCACCATCCGGCGGCTTTGCGCATCATCAGGGTTTACATGACTTCACTCCCCGTTCCCGCCGCACCCTCTTAGAACCCGATCCCGTGGAGTAAAAGCAGGCAGGCGTTCAATACCCCAAATCAATTCGCCCATTATCGTGTTTACAAATGCCGCTTGCATATATATATATACGTAGTATATCGTGTATTCATTTCCATATCGAATAACCAAGTTGTATGTAATTCGACTAAGCGCAGGGGGGCACACGCAGGCATGGCAACGGAGCCTCGGTGGGGTCACTTCCATTTTACGGCGGGAACAATAGAACCGATGACAATAGCATTTCAGATCAGCATCCGCCGTTCAGATCTCTCGGACTTTTGTGCACTGGATTATATAGTTGGAACCGCGGGTTTTTCCACTGTGAGCCCCGGGTTTCAATTCCCATCACGTCAACCCACGCGGTCTTAATGGTGTCGATTGGACGCAGAAACGGGCGATTTTGCATTTCATTATAAGGGCTGCGGTCGCACATTTGACAGGTTGAGGTTGGATTTACATGCCTGCGGGGTCACGGTGCGTGGGTGCGTCCCACATTTTTTTTTTACATTTCTCGTTGTCTAGATATTGACCGAAATCGGATGAATGTCAGTATCCTCCGGGTGGGCGGATACACGACATTGGCAAACGTGTACTTGCGTGGACCATCCTTCGTTTTATCGTGTTAAACCGCCTCTCATTTAATTCAATATTCCATGCCCTGGAATCGTGTTGCCAACTCGGAATTGGGTGGCCAACATGTTAAGGAAGTTTGGAATATTGATTTAGATGGCGTTCGGGAGGCCCTCCTTGGTTAGTCATAGGACGCGACCCGGCCTGTACAGGACGCAGTTCATTATACAGGGTGTCCGAAATCTATTTTATGCCACTTTGATCAGATATGGAAAGAAGGGGCCATTCAATAAGAACGTCATCAAGAGGGGTGGGGTCTCTACTGGCATGTGGACACCATGTGGATGGGAGGGGTTGGAGAGGATCGAGGGAGAGGTACCATATTTTTCAGTTTTTTTGGTTTTTTGTTTAATTAAGTTTTATAAGGGCAATGAAATGGGAATTGGACACCAGACGATTTGTGTCCCCAGTCCCAAACGTACGTGGGAATTTATTGGATGTGCCTTTGCATGTTCCAATAATTTTCTGGTCACTGAATGCTCGTTTGGGGTTCCGAGGGTTCCGAGTGATGGTTCGGGGGTTCCGAGTGATGGTTCGGGGGTTCCGAGTGATGGTTCGGGGGTTCCGAGTGATGGTTCGGGGGTTCCGAGTGATGGTTCGGGGGTTCCGAGAGATGGTTCGGGGGTTCCGAGTGATGGTTCGGGGGTTTCGAGTGATGGTTCGGGGGTTCCGAGTGATGGTTCGGGGGTTCCGAGAGATGGTTCGGGGGTTCCGAGAAATGTGGCATATCAAGCAAGATACTGAAGCAACATTATTTTTCTTCAGATACTAAAAAATAAGTCGAAAGATTAAAATTGAACGTTCAATATTTCTGATAGGTTCACACCAGTTTACTGTTTTCAAATCTTGAAAGCAACTAAAATATAAAAAGTTCCATGGGAAGTAAGGAGAAAGTGACAGGTTTTGCGTGATGCACTTAATGAATGCCTTTTTATATGAAAGTAGAATTAAGGTAAAAATGAAAATGATAATATGACATTCAACTTTTTCTATTCATCGTTTGGCAAAATAAAATTATGGCAGTTAACATTCGATATTGATTTCCAAGAAGCGTTGTTTGGAATTTGGTCTAGGCTTAAGTATGTTAGCAAGATATTAAACATGTTTCATTAGAAGAAAAATTAAAAATTAAAAGAAGAGGGTGTTGGTGAATATATGAAACCTAGATAATGTCATTTATGGGTAACCGGACATCCTCAAAATAGAGGAGAAAGGGAGTTACAGAGATACCGGATAGAGCAGTGCAGGGGTGAATAGGACATGATAAAATATGTAAAATGGTGAGAAAACATATGGATCTACAATGTAAGAGCTGTGTAAATGTGCAAACAGGGTCAACAAGCTGGCTTAACACATATTCAAAGTATGTGTAAATGGTAAAAAACTAAGTGTTAAAAAATGTGAAAAAATTCATGTAGATATCATGTGTATAGGGTGGAGCCATTATGGACGTCCATTAATGATGGTATTTTCAGTTTTCGGGTTTTCTGTTTAATTATCTTAAAGTTCAGTGAAAGGGGAATTAGATACCAGAAGAAATGTACGTGTCCCTAGTCCCAATTGTACGTACTTGAATTTTTAAAAACTCGGGAAAGTCTGGTTTTATGCCTAAATTTGTGTTAAACGCTAATTTTATGCTGGAATTTTCCTTCCAGATCAAGAAATTTCCGATAATCAGAAAAATCTGGATAAATGTCGTGGAATTAGTGCTTAGAAATTTACAGGATGGGCCTGTGTATGTCCCAACAAATTTTCTGGACACCCTACTTTAAAAAAATTAACGACGTCTTTGAGGAGGGGGTGGGGTGTCTGGGCTAAAATGGACACAGTGTGGACAGTGAGTGGAAGACAAATTTTAAGGAATTCCAGGGACGTCCTTTTTGAATGGCGTCATACTGCAATCTATAATAGTTTCTCATAAGTTTTTAAATAAAACAGAAACAGAACATGTTGGAACTTTCACAAGAGGTTTCAGATGAAACCTAAGAAACATTTCCAGTATGGTTATTTGGGTTGCAACTAAATTCTACAACAAAAAAATATGTGTTGTGAAATTTCCACGGTTGCCCTAATTTATGTCTAAAACCAGCAAAAAAAAAAAAAAAAAAAAAAAAAGATAGCATAGCAACAAAAGCCCTTCCAAGCAGAACAAATTATATACATTTTAAAATATAAAAAAATCTAAAGCTTTTCATCAGGATTGAGATGAATGATCATTTTTGTCCCTAGTTAAAGCCAAAAATAACATTTTTTTTCATTTACAAAACAAATCTAAGCATTCAGCAAAATATAGG
Source organism: Julus scandinavius (assembly GCA_034696685.1). Lineage (NCBI taxonomy): Eukaryota > Metazoa > Arthropoda > Diplopoda > Julida > Julidae > Julus > Julus scandinavius. The sequence goes on along the minus strand of JAQGAE010002967.1, from coordinate 1,999 downwards.
CAGCATGCACGCTATACATGGACGTTGAACACGCCACATATAAATTTAGCTTAATATGCTCATAATTCACATTTCCGAAATTCCTTCAACGCTCTGTCTATGCACAACGACATTTTTTCGTGTCGAGGAGGGACGCTGTTAACATGTTTGACATCAATAAATAAACATTGCAATGCAGCAAACTCAACATTTAAAAAGTCGGAATTGCAACTAGCTTAAATTACGCTTAAATCGACGAGTATAGTCACCACAGAACTCACGCAGCTGAAGCCTTAATTATTTAAGTGTTGGGAGGCAGTGTAATTCAACTTCATGTATTTTTCATTTCCATATAATTCGCGTTGTCATTAATTTTTTACGAGACACGTACTCCGATATGCATGAACAAAACAAATTGTCATATTAACAATTAGCATGTCATTAGAGTAGTTTCAGTCAACAGGATCATTTGCATAGCATGCAGATTTTCGAGTTAAACTTTAATTGTAGTCCCAGTTCCGTATAGTTGAATAATTCGATAAGCAAAAGTCAATACACTATGAGTCATAAAATAGTAGAACCCAATAAAAAAAATCACAACTTCGTGAAAAATGCATCGATATAAATGAAATTTTGCACTTGCATAAAACAATAGTGTAGGAAAAAAACTTCTTCAGGACATGCGATAAATCTTGGATTTTTCATTTTTTAACAGGCTCACCGTGCTTAAGAAACAGTTGAACTGCTGCAACGGGAAACTCCACAGTTCATCGAACCCAGCCACTGGCCACCAAACAGTCTGGACTAGAATCCAGTGGACTACAAAATGTGGGAAGTTCTTCATGGAAAAGGTTTACAAATCGAAGATTAATAATATCGAAGACTTGAAACTACGAATTAAGAAAACTTGGATTGAACACGACCAGCGTATAATCGATTCGTCAGTCAAAGAATGACGCGTTAGACTACTGGCTTGTGTAAAGTCCACCGGAGAACATTTTGAGCACATTTTAGAATTCATTTTTGTTCCTACACTATTGTTCTATGCAAGTGCCAAATTTCATTTAAATATAAGCATTTTTCACGAAGTTGTGATTTTTTTAATTAGGTTTTACTATTTTATGACTCACACTGTACATTATTCTTCTGTGCAGACATGGCACTAGGTAATGCAGTGAATCATGGAAATAAACAGAAATTCTATCCTAGCCTTCTTATAAACTGGTTCTTCTTAAAACAAAAATTGATGGAATTGTGTAATACAATAGCTGAAAACTGATTATTCTGAATTTGGCATTAATTTCGTATTACAAATAAAATTATACTAATATTTCTCAATTTATATAGAATATGTTTCACCAATTTTAAGCTATTAATGTTACACAAAACAAGATAAGTCTCCATTTTATTTCAATGAACATACTTAAAACAGAAGCCCCCATTAAGAGGGATTTCAACCCTATGCCTTTTAATGGGTCAAATTTACAAAGCCACTCTCAGTCAAACAAAAAAAGATTAAATAAAAATAAAAATTGTTTAAAATAACTTAACAAATCAGCAAGGTGCTGATCGTGTCATTTTTCACTTTAATATAGCAGAGTTTTTTTAAATTAATATTTATTAATTATTATTTGAATTTTTGTACTCGCAACTTGCCTATCTCATGCTGCCACCTTCTGGCAGCTTGTGTAAACAAATAAACATTTCTCAAATTGTATATCAATTTAAAAAAATCTACCATTTCAAAGTGAAAAACGACAAGCGTAGCCCCTTGCTGATTCATCAAGCCACCCCAAACAATTCACACCCCCACCCAAACCTCCCTCTATCAACTGTGAATATCTTTGAAAACCCAACCCACTGAAAAGGACAGGGTTGTAATCCCTCTTAAAGGACCTTGCTAAAGGTGGGAATTCACCGCACCAAATGCAAAAGCAAAAGCTGAGTTTTTGAAAACATGTTGAAAAAGCATGTTTTTCAAAACTTGCTTTAGTTTGTATGTTTGCATGCTTTTGAAAAA
>JAQGAE010002966.1:0-16037 GCA_034696685.1 Julus scandinavius | reverse complement strand
ATATTTGGGTCACCAAAAGATGACTAAGTAGGTCTATGTAAATCCTGGATTAAAGGCAGAGACTAACACTTTAAAGTTGGAAATTTAAGACACATGTTGAAGACAATTATTGCAAGATAATTTGTTTCCAAAGATATACCTAATTGCCAGGAAATTGGGAAATAACGAAGGTCTCCAGGGAATAAAACTATAAAGTCCGAAATAATATCTAAATTGAATGTGCCCTTTGAAGGGCAGCTGACCTACTTGGCATGAGATGTTTTTGGACATCACAAAGCACATCAAAAATGCCGCCCCCAAAAAAGTGCCGCCCGGGGCATGCCGCTTCTCCCCCCCCCCCCCTCCCGTTCCCCCCTTGCTACGCCACTAAAAACAAACTATTCGCGGCCATAGAGAAAGCCCTGACTCGCTAGGCCCCTGGCAATGATCCCAACTGACCTGTTGAAATTGGCCCCCAACGAACCAATCATAGAGGAACTTTTGGATTTATTTAACCACACTCTGCTAACTCAGTTTCCCAACACAATGGACAAAAATTGACATCTACCCTGTACACAAAAAAGACCACAATGACAGACCCATCGGCCTCGTTTCTAATATTGCTAAAATCTGTATGTCCCTGATCGCTGAGAGAACTCGAATATGGGCCCAGGAGCATGGAATTATTCTGCCGGGACAGGCGGCCTTTATCAAGGGAAAATTGCGGATAATAACCATTCTGCAGTCGATAGTAAGAAGGTGCCTCCATGCACCCAGGTATCCAATCAATTCGTTCATGGTGGCCCTGAAATCTAAATATAACAGACAGTGGCATTCCCTATTCAAACTTTTCATCCCTAACTGCCTTAACCATATATGTAGCTACCCACATTGAGTTATTTAGAGCCATCATGGTCCCCATGCTGACCTACAGCACAGCCCCATGGGCCTGTTCTGAGTTGCGTGCCCTGCATCCCCGACCTACCTACTATATGATGAGACTTGAACCCTCCCCATTAATCATACAATCATACCACTTTTAACTTATTGAACAAGACGTCTGCTCTTGTCGGCCCCCCATCAAACCTAGCTAATCAATTTTTCCTTAAATGGCTAGATGTGCCTAGAAGCAACACCAATCTTTTACACCATTTTCTAATTCAGCTTCAACTCCATACCCACTTCCCAACAATACTCCCGTCCTCCTTAACCCCACTCCAAATAGCTATTTGCAGGAGCCTGATCATAGAGAGAGCAACCCAGGCCTTGAGAAAATCCATTTCAGACAAAATAACAGCATCGGACAGCCCCTAATTAACATTCAACTCGTTAAGCTTTGCCCTTCAACCATACATCCAACTAAAGCTCCCGTTCTTTATCAGAAAAATTGCATTGCATATCCATTTTGACCCAAACAGTGTACCCATCAAACATGGCTTCTGTTCCTGTTTTCTCAAACTAACTCCTGGGGTTGGCATCGCCTACTCAACTTTTGCCTGAACCCTGATATAGTGACCACCAAATCCAAATTACCCGTCCTATTAACCGACCCTGCCCTCCTAATCCATTTCATATTATCAGAGAACCACATTCCGACCCTGTGGTTTATCTATAGATTAGTAACATGGACAGCAAATGCCAAAAATAATCCCGCAAGCAATCAACAAGACTAATCATGGACGGTATTACCTCCATTCAAGACCACTCCATGTGACCATTGACCACCATCTGGCCGGGTGGGCTTAGCCCAGTAGTGCTGGAAATCTTGTTCTGGATGATATTCTGCATTCAATGTACATGGTTGCCACTTAAGAGACACCGGTTACCTGCCCCATCTTATGTGATCATTGACCACATTGGTCGGATCCTAAAAGATGTGAAGTTTACTTTCCGGGAACTATTAATTAAAATATAATCGCTTTTGAGATGAAGTAGTTTTAAAGACATTTGTCTATATCCAATTTGCCAGAATTGTATTTGGAAATAATTTCTTACACTATATTTGCATTACAATGATATATTTGCTCTATACATTCTCCATGCAAGTTTTTTTTTTTTTTTTTTTTTTTTTTTTGTGCCATAAGTAAATGTAATTTCACAAAGTTGAAAGGAAAAAAAAAGCAAATATACAACTGTTGTCTCTTCACTAGCTGTGACGACCCCTTGCATCAAATATTTTTTTTGCGGTATTCTACTACAAAAATTGTACCACATGGCACACTTTTTAAAATGCAAAATTTGTATGTGTATTTACGTTTAAAATTAATTTCCATCAAAATTTATATTTGTACGCAAATATTATATTTAATTTTGCAATGTTTATGATTTTAAATTAAGTGAAATAATATGATGCATAGCATAAATACTAAACCGAAATTACATAGACATTACAACAAGTTAAATTCAGTGAATTAGTAAATTAAAAATTAGGTTCTTATATAAATTTTAAAATTAGTAAATCTCACTGAACCCCTGCAATTGATCCACGTAACCCATCTTGAATCCCACTGATCTAGGCCGTATATGTCATGACATTTTTTTTTTGGAGGGAATAGGGTTCAGAATCTTGGGATGGACTATTTTGGCCATATATTTATTGCATTTTTACCTAAAGAAATGTGCACCTTTAATGCAGAAAAAATTGCGTTTTTACCTTAGAAAATTGGCACTTTTAATGATAAAAAAAAAACCATTTCCATAACAGAAAAAACACTTGAAATGAAAAAGTGAAAATTCCCCTTTTGTATTTTGCCGATTCAGCTTGAAATTTTTAAAACTTCTTGGATTTCGGGGAGGGGGATTTATCTCCAAGGTCCCTTGTCCCTATGTATACGGCCTTGTCTAGATGCAATTGGCCATAAATTCTTGTGCATTTTGCACGTACAAGGTCCACCACTACAAAGCTATTAACTAACTTTTTCGCTGGTGAACAGACTAATCCCAATAAAATAGACAGATAATGCAAAAGGGAATTAAACTCGGAACAATGAATTTCGCGATTTGTGGTGATGACGTGGCAATCATCGATGTAAGCCAGTGTTTTTCGGGTACCATCTATAGGTCAATAGTTAGTTAAGACCAAATTAAGAAATCTGATTGTGAACTTCGGATGGATGCCTCCAGTAAGGGTATGTGGTGCGGCTTTTATCAAAGCTGCACCACATACCCTTACTGGAGGAATATGGAGGAAATACTGGAGGAAATGTATATTCCCATGTCTTATCCTGGGACAAAAATATCCCGGGAATCTTATCTATGACAACTCATATGGTTATGCATTGCTTTTCAGGACAAAAGCTGGGTTAATCAAAATAAATAAGTTGATGGTGAAATTAGAGGCATAATCTCTAGGGGGTGTTTATGGGATTTCCCATGTATTTTCCACATGTACAGCTCTAGCGTAGCACAGTAGCCTATCCTTCAAGGATACCAGTCTTAAAGTTTTTGCTGCTATTTTCAGATTTAGATTCAACCTTTCCGAGATATTCTTTTCACTTTACTATGGGGTCTAAACACATTTTATCTCGCTCCATATGCAAATTAAACTCCAAAGGCTGACAGTTACAGTCGCCTTGAAAACAGGAAAAGTCAGGAATTGATCTTTCAATACTGTGCTAGCTTGAAATATTCGCGATTTTTTCCAACTAATTAACTGAAGTTAGATTCATAACATTACCGTTTTTGACTGGATTTCATAGGTAAATGCAGAAGCGATGGAAGAAAGTTCAGAGGATGAGGAAGATGATGCAGAAGATGATCTGCACATAGAAATGGAAGAATATACTAGGTGGGTATTGTATAGTATATGTGGGGTTGCCGTTTTCGTTTTTGGACCACTGGTATAAACGACCGATCAAGGCAAAATCTTCTAAATACTCTAGTGATAATTCATTTAATTTGGGTTTCTGTATTGGATCATGAAACCTGTAGATGATAACATGTAATCCCCATGTTAACACCATCACAGTCTTCTAAGTTTCACTTGATTTCTTGCATTGGACAGGGCCATTGATGACCGATTCCTTATAACCAATGTTCTTAATCTCAGCAAATACCCCTAAAATGGACAAGTTTCCACTTGCCAAGTGGAGCAATGTGGTGTATCAAACCACATGTAACTCCTGCCCAAGCGTGTATCATCAGACACATCAAGCAGTGGGCTAGATCAAGAATGAATAGTCATCGGTTTAGCATTAAGCATTTTAATGTGGACTATCATGCGATAGCAAGATATTTTAAGTTACCAATGACATAGCTTTAAACTTATTGAACCCAAGATATTATCAGTAATTCCGACAGGAAGGGATTATTGTTGAGGAAGAACTCAAACCCAATGGTAGTCAACATGGCAAAGGACTTAGGAACTATACCAGGTGCATACTTACGAAGAATAATAACATTTGCTATGAGGAATTCCCCTCAGTCCCTTAAGCATATTGCCCAAGTCGACCCAAACCAACTGACTGCTATGAGCACAGGCAATGGGAAGTGTGGAGAAAAGAATGTCCTAAAAGACAGGCTGATGACGCATGCATAAACCTGTGGAAAGCAACCGAATACTAAGGAATGATACTTAAATGGGGAACTTTGAAAATCATAGTGACATAACCATGAATTCGAAGACAACTTAGTCACTAAACCCAAAACCTGTATAATGCAACATAAAACGACAAAAGAAAAGGTTAACCTTCTTCGTTTTTGGGACTTCTAAGGCACGGAGCGCCCCTTCGTGTGAATCGTATTGGTTGTAATACATTATCTCTCCTATGAATATTTACAAACAACATGGAAAAAATTAACTTCCAGTATTTTTTTAAGATTGTCATAACTTTTCATAAAATGGAGAGCTCTGGTTAAAAATATTTCCGGCCAGGTCTCTGACACAGCCACAGCTTTCTCGATAATTAAAATCAGTAGTTTTTTCGTAAACAAATCTGTATGTGTACATTGCTGTTTCTTTAACCAACCTGGAATTTGCTAGTGAATGTGTACGTTCTCTATGTCCCTAATTATCACTCAGGCAAACAGTTAACTACCATTATTTAAGGTTGAAAAAATTAAGATTTGTATTGCATTTTATATAGTAAAACTACCGAAAAGACCAAGGAAGAAGACATTAGTAGTGAACATTTTGCAACATTGGAAAGGTTGCGACAAAATCAGAGGCAAGATTATTTAAAAGGGTCAGTCTCTGGCTCAGTGCAAGCAACGGATAGACTGATGAAAGAGCTTAGAGATGTTTACAGATCTGATAGCTTCAAAAAAGGTAACCTCTTCACTATAGTCTTGAATTGTTTACGAATATTTGCTGTGTATGCATTTTCATCTATAACCAATGCGATCATTGGCAATTTTTGCTTGTCTATTTTGTAGGTCTTTACAGCGTCGAATTAGTGAATGATAGCTTATACGAATGGAATGTTAGACTTACAAATGTGGATCCTGATAGTGCACTACATAACGACCTCACTGTATTAAAAGAGAAGGAGGGAAAAGATCACATCCTCCTGAACATGCTTTTTAGAGTAAGTGAAAACGTGCATAATGCCTTCATGCATATCTTATAAACGCTATATAGTATTAACTATTTCGTGGGGTTATTGAAGAAGTTTGTTTTTATCATTTTATCGTCAATTAGGATAGTTTGATAATCTTACAAGCCATGGTTTGCTTCATTGGGAAAGCGACATTGAATTTTGTTGTGAAATATTCATGTGATGGTCATGTTAGACAAATTTATATATCAACTACGCTGTCATATTAATGCAATGGAAGATATTATTTTCCGATTGATAAAAATGCTCAATTTCATGACAAACAAGGTCGATCATGGGAAAAATTCAAAATTGCAGGTTATATGCGTATAGTAAGGCGTTTTTCTGGTTACTGTAAGAAAGTCCAGGCATTTTTTTTATTGCGGAGAAAAATGCCTTTTTCCGAGGGTTGTTTATTAATTGAATGGTAATAAGTTATATCTAAATTAATTTTGAAAGAGAACTTATTTTGTATTCCTTCCTGGTATCCGTACTTAAACTCAAACTGACAAAAGCTCGAAAGTGTAATTTCACTACCATAAATGTTAGTTTGTTAGGTAATGGTTAGGTTAGTTTAAGTTTGTTAAAATTGTTGATCCTGTGAGTTCTTGTCAGTTTGGGCTTATGTTTGGTATTCCTTCTTTTCCATAATTCCTTTAATATAATAACACATTTATTATAACAGGAAACCTATCCATTTGAACCACCTTTTGTTCGTGTTGTACATCCCATGATAAGTGGAGGTTATGTTCTTGGAGGTGGAGCAATATGCATGGAACTTCTTACCAAACAGGTAAGTTGAATTACATATTGCAAATGGTCCATATTTCGCAGTATGTGATAATCTCCTTATGTCTGAAAACATACTTGGTCGTATATGATAATAATAGAAGAGTGCAAATATGGACAGAAAAGAAAAAGGATGTGTAGAGCTAGAGCTAGTCAAATATATTGTATGGCCAAAAAATGGAATGACATGATCGTGATTTCTCAAATATGAACAATTCTAGACAATATTTTCATGCAGTAGGGTAGACTGGGCAGCATTGGGATATGGGGAGTCGTTGAGACCCACTATTAAGTCAGTAGAACCCTATCAATACTTCTTAAGCGGGAAAAGTTTTTAAACTAGGAAAGTTTAGTAAAAGTAGTACGGTCGCAAACCTACCTAACCTAAACTACCCTGCAAGTAAAAGTTGTGCTCTTCTTCGGTCACTTTTTTCATCATTAGTTCTTTGTACCGCGAGATTACACTTCTTAAGGCTGGGCAAAAGCCCTATACCTGCCATGTATTTTTTCAAAGACAGATTTGAGCAAAGTAATACAACTATGTACAATAAAAAAATTGTATTATGATCAACCATATTAATTGAACCAAAAAGAGCAAATTTAAAAAATGTACCCTCTAAGTAACAATAATAACGTTTTTCAAAACTTGTGTAGTTCACCATTTTGATTTGAGGGGGGCAGCACGTGTCTTAAGATTCATCAGTGAAAGCTGAAAAATCCATTTTTATTCTTTTTACTGAAAATATTCAGATAATACCTTTTCTACATGGTAGTTCATACTCTACTTAATATTAAATTTCGGAAATACATTGTAAAATGTGTATATATTCTTTCGAATTCTGTCTTTGAAAAGAATTCATGGCATGTATAGGGCTTGGATTTGGCTTGTGCTCCGGCTTATGTGGCGAAACCATATATAAGGGAAAAGTAAACATTAATGCTATGGGGTTTATTTTGGGACTGCAAAAATTCTAGTTCTCAAAAGAAAAAAACTTCTTAAACAGGTTCTGCTGTAGATCTTTTGTTTAAAATGATTTGATATATCCACTACATAACAACCTATGTAGCAAACAGAAAATGTGCAATATTTTTTGTGAAGTTTTGAAAAGTTTTTGTTTGTTTGTTATAAAATGACATTTTTTTCTTAGAAATGTCATTGTTACATCTACCTGAATATTTTTTTGTAGATTTTCTATCTGTTGCTAGTAATACATATCTTATTGTTAAATAAATATAAACATGTCGTTCTAGTTTCATGTAATTACCTTTCATACAATATAAGCTTCAACGGGCAATTTCAGTGTGGGGTAAACCTGATGGTAAAGCTTTGAATTTGCACTTTTGTAATTATTATCAATTTTGATAATTATTAATCTGGATATGAATAAAAGTGAGTCAAAAATATTTTATAAAAATTTAAATTGAACAATTTTAGCATGAAACATGGAGATCACAGTGAAGTTAACTATTAAAGTACAACATTGTCATTTTATTATATTTCAGTTGCAACTTATTGTGTTTTACGGTCTAACATTGATAATACACATTTTGTCTTAATTCATGAAGCATCTCATTTTATTCCAGATGTTGGGTAAAATGAGACATTCCACAAACAGTTTTAAAACATCAGCATTTTACAGTAGATTTCCTTAAATTAGTTAAGTAAAATGTTCCTACTCAGCCACGTAGTTAAATCACATATCCTTACAAGTTTAGATCAATAGGACAATTGTTGAATGTGCGAAAATGTTTTAGTAAAACTTGTCTCAGTGATATATATTTACAATTAAATGAATTCAGCGTTTGTTCGAGACACTCCCAATTCACACTATACTCGGTCAAAAAGCACCGAGTAGTCCAGTACGAGTAATTTACCAAATAACAGAGTACTCTATATTCCCAACATTGATTTCTTAGTTATGTGCATATTTATGTAATTTATCTAAGTAAATTTAGTTCCATGACATATCTAGGCACAATCTCTAGTCACAAATGTCACATTTGTAACAAAAGATCTACCACAGTGTTTTCCGAAAAGTTCAATCAGAACTCTAGAAACACATTTTGTTTCCTGTTTTAGGACAACTAACAGTTTATGGGTTAAGAGGTGGCTTTCCCCACTAGAAAATAAGAATGCGGTGGTATGAGGACGCAGAATGGGTATGCATTGATGGGGAACAAAATTAAAATCTAAATAAATTGATTAAACATGAGCTAATTCATAATTTTCATTATTTCAATGCCTGACCATGCAGTTACATTCACAAGATCTACTACTGCTTCTACAAAAAAAAAGTTTTATTTATTTGATTTGCTTTTTAATTTGATCCAACATCTTGGTTATTCAATAGGGATGGAGTAGTGCTTACACGGTGGAGGCCATTATAATGCAAATAGCAGCAACGTTGGTTAAAGGTAAAGCTCGGATTCAGTTCGGTGCTACCAAAGGACAGTACAGCTTGGCCAGAGCACAACAATCTTTTAAATCCTTGGTACAAATTCATGAGAAAAACGGTGAGTTGTATTTTCTTAGGCGAATATGAAATGTATTTTTCGATATGCATATTGTTATTAAATTTGTTGCTATATTAAAAGTTCCAGTGTAATTTCCAAAGGGATTATTTTAAAGGTAGTCATGCTTGTGTTAAGTTTTTGCTCTAATGTAATGTATGGATTTTGTGTGTATGCAGTCCAAGAAATCTTAGCAAAGCTATTCCAAATTTAATTTTCTGATTTTTTTTATTCTGTCATTTTTGTTGTATTTTGTCTATTTCAATACTAATTTCAATGAGTTTTGTTTTCCAGGGTGGTTCACTCCTCCAAAGGAAGATGGCTAAGTGTATGCGTTTGTGCAGGAGAATCAGTTTCATGAAATTTGCTTTTTTGCTTCGTCAGCCCATTCTCACACTGGACCAAAAACAAGGCTATTTTTTTCGAAATAGATATCTCTGCTGTAACGTTTGACAAAGCCACTTTCTGAGACTTCAAATGGCGCGTGAAAGCAGGCCTACATCACGTTGCTTTCTTGTCAACTTCTTCAGGATAGACAAGCAAATAGCAAACTGTTGGCAGTACATGCTCCATGCTTCAAAAGCGCCCACAATTTTCAAGTTAATGTAGTAACCGCAGCACATGCATTACGTGCTAAGAGATTGAGATAAGAAGATTACTGCAACCCAGTGCTGACGGCAGGAAGTGAGGACCGCGCCATTCACAAGTCGTTCCAGCCATTAATCCTGCAGATGTAGCAGGTGTGGAAGTTGACATTAAAAAAAATTTTTTCTTGCGTTTTTTTTTGTTATGTAGTGGATAACTTATAAACTTTGCAAACCAGACCTGTTTTGGTCTCTCTACGGTAGTTTCAACCAGCACTTTTGTTACATGACTGTTCAGTACTCCTTCTCCATGTGATTTTAATTCTCTGAAGAGACTAAAATAGCACCTAACTTTTACTCTACCACAATCAAGCAAGACTCGAAGCAGTCCTATTCTTGTAACTGTAATGTTTCCTTTGAAATGGTGTTGCTGATGACCTGCAGTGTTTTTGCTGGGTTTGACCCTGTTATGAAATATCACTGCCAGAGTGCAGGAGCACGTCCTCTAGCCATTTTTTACAGGAATTGTGCAGAGAGGAGAGTGCTGGTTCCTGAAAAAGCTGAGATAAATGCAAAATCATGGGAAGGAGCAGTGGTTTCATGTCGGCAGATTATAGGTCATATTCTTGGTCTTCGTAGCATTGGGAATATTAGCAGATCTGTTTTCAGCTCTAAGATGTTGCAAAGGTTTTATATATTGCCATTTTGCAGAAGACTTGCCTGCCTGACTGTTGGCATTCATTTTGCTGTTTTTCCTTGTTTTTAAGATGTTTTCAATTTTTTGACTCTGTGCACTATGCCCGAATAAAAGTTGACCTGTTTTGAAATATATACAAATGTAACACTCCATCAAGAAAATATACAATTTTTAACGGCAATATTGAAAAAAATTGATAGTATTAAATTATTTTGTGATTTTTGCTTATGTATGTTGATAAGCAAGGGCTTAAGGAAAGCATAAAAAGATAATTTTGAAATAAATTTACTTTGGCATATTTTTTTTCTACTTTTAGTTGCTCTGATATGCCATTATACATACTTATGTACTTTAGTTATTAAGGATTCCTATACCATAATTTTTGCCGATTTGATAGACAAATGGTGTTAAAATAAGGGCGAGAAAGTGAATCTGTAGAATATAATGGTTTGAATTTTGATTTAATTTGTACCCAATTTCTCAGTTGTTTCCAAAATGTTGATGGCAGCTTCAAGAGGAAGAACATTTTAAAGCATAATAACGAATTTATGCCAGCTGATGACATTAGCAGCCTGACAAACGAGAGAATTTGGCTCTATCCTTCCTGACTGCTTTTCTTGTTTTACAAAAATGCTTTGAGGTAAATGGGAGAATACTTTATAATTAGACCACGACTGCAATCCCTCAGATTTAACCAATTTACAACATTTTGGTCATAAAGATGTTATTGCTTATAAAATGACGACAAAATGTCTCTGCTCAATGATTTCCTCATGATCATAAAGTATCGAGTTACCTTCTCTGTCAAGGTCATTTAGAATTTTTACGGATGGGTGAAAGATTCCCCTTGCTCTGTGTGACAGAAAAATGAATACAGCATAGTGGCAGACCCAGTTCTGAAAGGTAAGATTTAAAATATGTAAGATACAAGGTAAGACCGGAAAGTTCGGTGAATGGTCCAAGTGTGGAAATTTGATGCAAACGAGAAACATGTGTTGGCATGCAAATTGAGCGTTGACATGTAAGCTAAAAGAATGTGTGACATGCACAGACATTTCATGAAGTTTCCATGTCATTTAGCAGTTGTTAGCAAACCTTGTCAATTTGTGTCGTTACAAGTACAAAATGGAGCAGAGTCAACATGAAATTTTGCTTTAAACTTGGCAAATCTGCAACGGAAACCCACAAAACTTTGCAAAAAATGTATGGGGACGAAGCTGTGACTCGTAAAAGCTTTTACGACTGGTTTAAGCATTTCCGTGAAGTACGCGAATTTCTTAAAGACGAACCTTGTTCTAGGAGGCCGATCACCACCAGCACACCCCAAAACACGGAACGAGTTCGCGAGCTTCACCAAAACAATCGTCGTTTGTCTCTTCGAATGATGGAAGGTGAACTTGGCATTTCCCGTGAAATTATCCGAACCATTGTCACCATGAATCGGACTTCTTCCTGTTTCCATGTTTGAAAACATCACTGAAAGGTCACAGATTTTCCGACATTCCGGACATCCAAACTGCTGTGACGAGTCAGCTTCAAGGGGTACCAAAAGAGAACGTCTCACAAGCGTTCCAAAATTTGTACACATGATGTCAAAAGTGTGTTGTGGCCCAGGGGGCCTACTTTGAAGGACAGTAAAGCGTCTTTTCTGAAATCACAATATGTTGATTTTTCCGTCTCATTCTCCGAACTTTCTGGTCTTACCTTGTATAGTTGTTGATAAGTGACAGCTAGAGGCCTGGAAAGGTTACATGTATTGATCGTGTGTCTGGTTTGAAGGCCACGCTCAATGTCCCTTATGCATGTTGTAAAGATGTCATTTTTTACCAAAAGATGACGTCTTTATAACCAAAAAATGCGTTATTGTAATTTTAATGGGTGATGTTGGAGAGGATCTCTAACTTTGGCGAGGGTGTATTCATGAAATGTTTTCAATCTTTCCCCTCATTTCTAGTACCCCTCCGATTGTCAAGTATTTAGTATTCATCAGTGGCTGCTTGCTTATAGGCAATGTGGAACTGCAGCACCCCGTTTCCTCTTGATATTAATTTATCATAACATTTAATAATAAATGTCTCTAGGAGTAGACATAATCACTCAAATCCTTTGACCGAGCTTCGTGCCAAGACGGATACTTATACTATCATTTTTTTTTTGCATGTGATTAGGCGATGGAATAGCTTACCTGGCGATTCTCCTGATATAGTAAAAATTCAAACTAACAATGATCTCTAAGTCGCTACTGACGTAGGAGCATTCTCCTGAATTTGGGTACGACCCCCCTACCATATGGCATTTATTTGTAGGGTGCAGAGTTGAATTGAAGTGTGGCCCCAAGTGCAAGCTGCAACACGAATGAAGTGCTCACTTTGTGCAATGCAAACTGCATTAAAATGATTCAATAACATCCCACCACTGAAATCCTTGCCTTGAGTACGAAAACAGGACTAGCACCAGAACAGACCGCTCTTTAGTAGAGTATCAATAAGAGGTCTTCACCAATCTTCAAAACATTTAGCTGCCACTCTGTTATCAAGTCATTTAGTAAATATTTCTGCTAAAATGGTTAATTATGGACTCGGAGTCCCTAGGAGTAGACATAATCACTCAAATCCTTTGACTGAGCTTCGTGCCAAGACGGATACTTATACTATCGGTTTTTTTGCATGTGATTAGGCGATGGAATAGCTTACCTGGCAACTCTCCTGATTTAGCAAAAATTCAAACTAACAATGATCTCTAAGACGCTACTGATGTAGGAGCATTCTCCTGAAATTGGGTACAACCCCCCTACCGTATGGCATTTATTTGTAGGGTGAAGAGTTGAATTGAAGTGTGGCCCCAAGTGCAAGCTGCAACACGAGTGAAGTGCTCACTTTGTGCAATGCAAACTACATTAAAATGATTCAATAACATCCAACCACTGAAATCCTTGCCTTGAAGAGTACGAAAACAGGACTAGCGCCAGAACAGACCGCTCTTTAGTAGAGTATCAATAAGAGGTCTTCACCGATGTTCAAAACATTTAGCTGCCACTCTGTTATCAAGTCATTTAGTAAATATTTCTGCTAAAATGGTTAATCATGGACTCGGAGCTTGAAAGCCGGAGAGAAAACCATTGCTCTCTGAGGTCAAGAAAGAAAAGGGATCAGGAATTGGACAACCTCAGTCTGGAAAAAAATAGTATGAAATCATGGACATAAACCAATAAACATTAGTTTGACGCAGTGGTAGTTTTTGCTCATAACAATCACTTTTTCTCTGTTGACCTCAGAGAGCATTGGTTTTCTCCTTGACTTTCTAGCTCTGAGCCCATTCTTATTAAGGCGTCTGTAACCTGTTTTAGCAGAAATATTTACTGAATGACTCGATAACAGAGTGGCAGCTAACTGTTTTTGTATTCGGTGACGGTCTCTTAGTGATACTGGTACTAAAAAGCTGTCTGTCCTGGCGCTAGTCCTCCGTTTTCGTCATCTTCCAGGCTAGTTTTTCAATGGTGTGTTGTTATTGAATCGTTTTAATGCAGTTTGCACAGCACAACGTGAGCACTTCATTTGTGTTGCTCGTTGCACATGGGACCACTATTCTGAGGATGCACAAGGACTTGTGCACTTTCAGACTCACTCGATTCACCAGTTTTAGGCATTGTTAGACACGAGAGTATCTCTTCATTGAAATATTTAACAAAATGTATGCAAATATCAGTGGAGTTGAAATATATGTGTGGCGTCCAAGACTTATTGGACGACCCTCGCGTGGCGCTCAACTAGAGTGCTTAAGCCAACGACCTTTCGGCCACCGGATGGAACTGAGTTCAACTAGAGAGAGGACAATGACCATTGTTCTCTCTCGTCACGCGGCTCTTGAACTCAACGGACGTCCTGGACTCTCGCTCGCCACCACGTGCGCCAACACGAGTGTTTCCTACACGCGCCTTCTGTGCCTTTCGATAAGTTTTACCATATTGTATGTCTAAGTTTAATTGTTAATTTCGGCGCGCAATAAAACAACAACAACAACAACGACAACCTGACTTTTGTGAAGTTAATTCCGTGAGACCTATGCCTTAGGTTCCCACACTGGTGACCCGGACGTGAATCTTTGTGCAAAGACCCTTCTAAGAAGATCCTGTTATGAAGATTCTGATAAGAAGATCCTGTAGGACGCCATCACCATAGCGGACCAACACTGTATGCAGTAAGTGAACTTTACTTTACAACGAAACGGAGGCTGTTGTTTTGTCAAACTCTGACGACCTTATCAACCTTACGAGTGCAAGACACTCGTTCCGCACAACCTCCGCAAGACGAACCTCCGCAGACAACTGCCGCAACCGCCGCACCTCTCCGCAACCCCTGCAAGACGAACCTCCGCAACCTCCGCCGCTCCACACATCTACACTATGACTTCCTCGGAGGACCCCGCAAAACTTGCCGCGACTGTGGCTACACTCGTGGCCGACATGAGCGACCTCAAGGAGATGTTCCGAGCCTCCTTAGCCTCTTTGGACCGCTCAATACACCAGGCTTCAGCCGACATCAAAGTTGCGCCTGAAGGCTCATCCTCCGCAGACGTCCACGCACTAGGCAGGGATGTTCGTCTAACCCCGTTCTGGCGAGAACAGCTAGCCCTGTGGTTCGCCCATGCTGAGCTGTTTTTCGAAGATAGGGGCATCAAATCGGACCGCACCAAGTTCATACACATGTCCCAGGCCCTCGACCAATCTATGATGCCATGCATCTCCGACATCCTGACAGAAAAGGGCCCCGACATGTACATCAGAGCAAAAGACCGGATCATAAAGAACTTCGGCGAGGCTGACGACACCAAGCTCCGCAAGGTTCTTAAAGGCCTACGCATGGGCGATTCCAAGCCGTCCCTTTTTCTCCAAAACCTCCGCCACCAAGCTGGACCCAACACATCAACCGCCATCCTTTGGAAACTGTTCCTCCAACAGCTCCTGCCCGGCGTCCAGAATGATTTAGTCCTCAGCAATGATCCGGACCTCGACAATCTTGTCAGACAGGCTGACCGCGTGCTGGACCTCGCGGAACATCGCACGGTAGCCGCCGAGCAAGCTCCGTCCGCAAACAGTCCAACTTCAGACAAGACTGGTTGCACCATGGACGACCTGTACCGCCTCATCGAGGAACTTGGCATCGGCTCTCGATGCCACCGTTCGCACCGTGACCGGTCCCAAACGCCACCGTAATGCAACCGCCGTCGCAGCCGTAGCCAACATCGCAGCTTCGACCCGAATTCAACCATTTGCTACTACCATCAGGTATTTGCTGAACAATCCCGAAACTGCCAACAACCATGTTCCTGGAAGTCACCATCGGCTTCGGGAAACTAGCATGCCCAACGGAAGTTGCGACCACCGACGGGCCCTCAACTCCATCTTGTCGCCTTTTTGTTCACGATCAAATCACAGGTATGCGGTTCCTCGTCGACACCGGCGCAGACGTCTCCGTGATTCCCCTGCACCCGTCCGACGTACGTGGTCCCTGTCCTGGCGTCCCCAGATTGTTCGTTGCTAACGGCACCGAGATACGCACGTACGGCACACGTGACGTGTCCCTATCTTTGAACCTCCGCCGCACGTTCGCCTGGCGTTTTATCGTGGCAGATGTCACCAAATTAATCTTTGGGGCTGACTTCATTGGCCATTTTCATCTCCTTCCAGACCTCGCACTTGGCCGTTTAAGGGATGGTACCACGCAGGTTTCCACCGTGGGTTTTCTGGAACCACATCCCGCGACATCCATCTCTGTGGTCCACGGCAGCTCACCGTACGACGTCCTGCTGAGGGAATTTAGCGATCTCACCCGTGAATCTCTCTCACTGGCAGAACCCAAACATTCTTTGACACACCACATCGAGACCACTGGACCCCCTGTGCACGCACGCCCCAGGAATCTGGACCCAACTAAACTGGCTCTT
>JAQGAE010002965.1:0-16038 GCA_034696685.1 Julus scandinavius | reverse complement strand
TATTTGTTTCACTTTGTTTTAGCAAACCGTGTTGTAGAACATTTTTGTTCAATGTTCAATGCAGTGGATACTAGGCTAACACCGCTTACGTGGCATTAAAGCAAGTTGGCAGGGGTCAAAGCTCGGGGTCAGACCTCCGGGTTAGCCAAATGCCTCGATAGCACTCTGGAATGAGAAGCACATTGTCCCCCTTCTCCCATTATTCACCAGTGAAAAGACATGACAATTGCGTTTTTGTGTTTCGGATGTCTCCCCCAACTCTATTCACACGAGCTATGCTAATGAGTACACCAAAGACGCCTGGAACCAGTCTTCCAGAGTTGATGTTCGCCAAGAATTAGCGTTAATCGTCTATTAATTCATTCATGGAGCAACAGGAGCACAGTTGTATGAAATCAAAAACTAGGATGAAACCCTTCCTCCAATTGTCCTTGCCCTAATTGCTCGCCATCAGAACGAAAAACCCAGTTTAGAACCCCCTGGTGGTGAGGATGCAACAAAGGCACCATCCAGAGGGATGTTGCAAGCAATGTGCACTCAACCCCGAAACACATATGAAACCCAGTTTTTTTATGCATTTAGATTCGCCGTGTCATCTTCGATTGGCATCGCTTATTTCATACCCCCCAAAAACGGCAAACCCCCGTATAATTTTCCTTTTCGGGTTCTTCCCCAATGGCCGCGCAATGACCGTGGCTGCATGCATGAAGGACCATGCACCGAGGCGGCCCATCTCAAAAGACGTTTCAAAACGCATTACATTATTATTACGCGCTTTCATACGAATATAATCTTTTCACTTTCTCCATTCACATGCTTTAATCTAGTCCGCAAATTGAAGCATATCCTTTTGAGGATGCCATCCATGTCCTTTTCATGCGTCATCCGCCATAACGGAGGCATTTTGGAGTGTGTAATGATGGAAAATTACATGCGCATTTGGATTTGGATAAGCTTCCAGCCTTCGAGCAACTACAATTTTTGGATATAAAGTTCTGGCTCAGATTTTCCCGATGCTTATTGTAGTTGAAACATTATTTCCTCTTTAGGTTCAACAATATCTTTTTTTGGGGTTCTAATATTTATTATCCTTCTTTTTTATTGGCTTCTACTAAACTATGATGAGCTCATGTAAGATAAAACAAAGCTGAGCCCAGGCTCAGCTAAAAATTAAGCTCCAATTTATATTAATAAATATTTATGCTGACTATAACCACACTGAAAACTCAAAATGTGCAAAAAAACACCAAATGTGTAAAAATGTTGCACATACATAAATGTGTAAAATTACCTATTTTTATATGCAATATAACACATTTGAATGTCAAAATAGGTAATTTTACACATTTATGTGTGCGCAACTTTTTTACACATTTTGGTGTGCATTTTTGCACATTTTGAGTTTTCAGTGCATGGTTGAATAAAAATCTAAATTTCCTATAAAATGGGAGTATAACCTGTAGTTTCCAGAGAGATAACCTCAAGTTATGGAAATTTTGTTTATAAAAGCATGTGGAAAGTTGTGTTCTAATTAAGGGCAGTAAAACTTAAAGAACCTACAGTAAGTTAAAAGTTTGATGAACTTACTAGTCGACTTATAAAAGCATAACTTAGTTTAATTGAAAGCCAGGGCTTTTAATGAACCTACAGTATATCAAAAGTACTGTATGTATACTTAAGAAGTGAATGAGATGGGTGTCGGCAAGGTGTGTTTAAATTATCCCTCTTCGCCGACGAATTTTTTTTTCCAAATCTTGCTAACATCGAAAAATTTGGTTAGGTCAGGTTAAGCAAAATCTGGGTTTAGACGACATTACAATAATGTGAGTCGGCGAAATAATGTCGGGAAGGTGGGTCTAAAAAAATGCAATTATACTGTGTATATTTCGGTCAATAAATTGCATGTTTGGAGCAAAACCTAATTCGAAACTTGAAAAAGTTTCCAATGCATCAATGCTTCCAACTTTGCAAATTATAATCAATGAATCGAGTTAGTGGTTATTAAATGAAATTTCAAATGCCTATAACTATTTTTTATCAAATATAAATTAAGTTAAAGTTGGATGAACTTATAAAGTCGACTTAAAAAATCTTAACTTAGTTCAGTTGGAAGCTAGGGCTTTGATTTAGAAATTTATAAAGCGTATAAAGTTATATTTAAATATCTGGCAAATGATATTATAAGTTGATTAGAACGAATTATCTAATCTACAAGACTTGAATTTGCTGTAATTAAACACCTAATTCGAAAGGAAATAGTCAAAGTGATTCTAATTGAATAAGAGCGTAATCAATTAACCCAATTTTACTCCACAAGCATGCCATATTCTGTACATTGAACCAAACTCAAGTTATGCTTTAGGAAATAACGAACTATTATTCGTAAATTTGAATACTAACTATGTTAAAGATAGCCTTTGCCATTCATAATTATAGCCATTTCAGCGAATTAAAAATTAAGGACCGTTAATTTTCGTGATGGAATTGGGCATCCATCCTTCAGTGAAAATGGGACATTGGGATGAATGATACCTCATCGCATACCTCTGGGAAAGTTAACACGCCCAAGATGGCGACCTGCATGACGCAGCACCCTAAGAAATCCATTGTTAAAAGCGCACGCAAATTGCACATCTATTGTATACTATTTATACGTCTGTCACAAAGGGTCTTGAACTGCACGCCCTGTGCCTATGCAATTTAACGTCAGAAATCTTAAAATGTGTCATATTCAATGTTTTTTCCCCATATCCATCCTTCGTGTTTACGAAAGCAACCATTTTTCATTCATGCCTTCACATTAAATATAAAAGAGATCCGGAAGTGGGTGGACATTTGAATCCACGCAACAATAATCCGATTTGTAGTCCATGGTGTATAAGATGAGTTGCGTGATGTTCGTGCATGCCTTCTTTTGTCCGCCCCCACACATCCTTCTTCTCTTCTAATTAGACAGTGGAAGTTGTGATATCTTACAAAATTTCCATATTTTTGAAGCCTTATCGGTTATAAGGTCCTCGTCAATTAACAGCTACAGGTGAACCATACCAAAATAACTAAAGTTCGTTAGGACAAGTTACGTGTTTGCTGTACAAATTGTACTATTGATCAAATTGACCATTGTTTTTTGAAATTTTACCAATGATGTGTAGTTGACGACAGGATATATTTTACCTGTTGCATTTTCACGAGAACAGACCTGATCAAAATCTGTTTTATGCACTTAACAATGCCCAGAACCTTCTGCCATGGTATACATGGTGTACGAACATGGACATTTAGCATGACATTTGCAATATGGCCGCGCGCCTTTACTTCATAAATAGTCATTTTTACATGTAGCATTGTTGAAATAACTTAAAACTCATTCAGATAACGTGTTGCAATGCTTTTTTTTAAACCATTATGGCAAAAACAAAATGCCCGCGCTTTTGGAATTACAGGGCAGGACCATGTTGGAAATACAAATGCTGAACATGAACCTTTAGCATGGCAATTGTAACATGGCCGCGTCTTTACTTCATAAATAGTCATTTTTACATGTATCATTGTTAAAATAACTCCAACACATTCAGATAACGTGTTGCAATGCTTTTTTGAAACCATTAATGGTTTCAAAAAAGCATTGCGCCATTTTGGAATTACAGGGCACAGCCATGTTGGAAATACAAATGGCGACATTTGCTTTGGTAAAATAGCCCAATAGCGTGCCGACATCCAATTTTAACGTCCAAAAACGTCACTATTTTTTTCTTATACCATATCCATAACTCTTAGGTGAAGAATTTAGATGAAAATTTAAATCTCCCAGTTTTCCATCTTGAAGACTCCAGTTTTGAAGCCTTCTTTTTGATGGTCATTATACTCCACCCATGAACTCACTATGAGTAATAAAAAACAGAACATTATGTCTTTAAAAAAACAAGATGTACCCTAATTGCTGCCGAAGTCCGCCATCACTTTCAACATCAGTCCACCGCCTTAATCATGCAAATTTCATCCACTTTGAAATACAACACCTTGGTTTCTTAAAAAAATAATCATTCTCGTCCCAATATACACAGAGCTTTTCATCCGTGCCAAACACGTAAAATGACGACAAAAAAGTGTTGAAAAATTAGACGTGACATTGGCGAAAACCAGAATACAAAAAAAAGGTGTTCGTAATAGGCTGTACAAACAAGTGTATACAACGGCTATAATTTGTAGTATACAATGGGAGCACGAAGTAGAAAAGGCGTAGTGCTAATGTCGAATTAATCTCGACTACAGCCGTAAACAGTCGCGCATCATTAGTTTAGGAATTAGGAGCTGGAAAATACGAGAGTAGTAGCTGCACGTTTGCGCTAATAAAACGAAACTTACGACCTAATCAAGATGTTCCTAATCTAAGAAGCACTTATACACGCTTCACATCTTCCAAACTGGGAGTGCCATGTTTCTCTGCTTTTGCAGGCATCGTATACTACGTAGCAGTCAATTCTTGATTTCGCGACCAATTCATGGAGTGATGCCATGCCAAAACTGTCCATGTTGAGAATTGCTTCAATCTCAGACTGCCGGATCATTCGATTTTGTGCCATTTATACTCTCTTAAAATTGCCATATTGTGGTTCTATACAGCACCTCAAAGGCTATATTTTACAAATGATTCAATGAAACCTTATTACAAATATTCTCTCAAGAGTGATGGAATGTCAAAACTGTCCGTGGTGGGGCTCGCTTCAATCCCAAACTGACGGATCATTTGATGTTGTGCCATGTTTATACTCTTAAAGATGTCATATAACCATTATTGAGGTTCTATAAAGCACCTCAAAGGCTTTATATTTTACAAATGGTTTAATATGAAAATTGGGATGTTCTACAATTTTACCACCACGACATTTGGTGGACCTTGCATTAGGTTAGGGTAGGTTAGGTTAGGTACGGCTCCCATCCTAACCTAACCTTATAAGCTAACCTATTGCAAGGTCCATCAAATGTCGTATAGTGGTAAAATTGTAGAACAGATTCAAAATTGTTACAAATATTCTCTCAAGAGTGATGGCATGTCAAAACTGTCCGTTGTGGTGCTTTCTACAATCCCAGACTGACGGATCATGCTATTTTGTACCCACTCTTAAGACAAAATATAATATAACCTTTATCGAGGCTCTATAGAAAGCACCTCTAAGGCTTTATATTTTGCTAATGGTTCAATATCAAACTTTGTTACAAATATTCTTTGAAGAGAGCACTGTAGTTGTCGCTATGCCGGCTATTTTATAAAATAAAAAATTCTCCACTTTTTGAGTGCTGTTTTTTGTTTTTTCTCAAGTTTGTGCTGTTATTTTTTTTCAAAACTTCTAGTGGGACTCGATTCTGAAACCTGTGAGTCTCTGGTCTAGTCCAACAAGCTAACATCTTGACCACCATACAAGACCTACAAGACATGTTTTCAACATAGTAGAGAAGCATTGAATGATCTTTAATGCCCTTCAAACGCCTCAATGTAACAGATGTTGTACGAATCGTTTGGGTGTCAAAGAAAGAATGTATAGAGTGGATCCTTTCTTTGTTTCCAAAGAACCCTTCAAACACCTGTATGTTTTAAATAGTTGATGCATGTAATTAATCATAAAGCTGTCAGCAATGTCTCCTTGATTAACATAACAGCAGGGTTTCAATCAAAGATTGATCGTGTATGGGCAGCTTAAGATTACATTTTTATTCAATGCAGACATTGGAATTTACAACAGTAGTTTTTCGAACCTGAGTTTTGACCAAGTTTTGAAAACTTCACTTTTATTGTGTCAGCCAAAGACAAATGTGGACCTTTGACCGCCAGCACAAGGCACAGACACTCACCGTTGGAGTCAATCTTTGCATTTGATCAATTGCAAGACCCTGGGAACCATCGTTATCAGTTGTGCCCACTTCCGTCCTGCATGTCCCTTTTATGACCACTGGCTTTGTTCTTAAGATGGTGAGACGGAATTAATAAATTCTCAAAGAATTAAAACTGCAGGAAACTAATATATGGCCGCCAATGCACTGAGGACTCCCCTCGTTTTTCCCCAAGCAACGGTGTTTAGGACCACAAAAATATAGCAGTTTTTGCTTAGTTGTCCCTCAACAAACACCCAAGTTCGCATCATGACCACAATAGACCTCCAGACACCCCAATCCTGTCCACCTTGCCCAACCCTAAACGATTTTCGAAAGGGAAGCACTTTGGTCTCCCCTGTGACCTAGAAATTGGAGCGGGGGGACACGCTAGCCAGGTGCTACCGAAATGAATGGATGGAAGGGGCTTGTTTTTTTTATAAGTAAAACCGCCCCAAAAAAAAGTCAATTTTCATAACTTCTGCATGGAAAGAGTTGCTCAAGTTCTTGGTTCGTGAATGGACTTTTTGGTTGAAGAAAGCCCTCTAGGCCCACCTGCCATCACGGTTGTCCCTCACCCTTACTTTGGTGGGGGGTATACTACTGATGGAATAAACGAATGGTTCCTTAAGGGAGATTGAAGGGTAAGGGTGCATTTGCAAACCATAATTCCATTCAAGTTTTTGGAGAATTACACAAAAGCTCAACTTCTTCAATGAACTGCAGCTCGTGCTATGCAAATGTCAACTTGGGACCAATGGGCTCATTGCTTAGTTTCGTGAAGAAGGGGAGAACCGTATAATATTCTAAATAATTTTCAAGGCAAAAAAATAATAATAATACTTGGGGAAATGTTCCTTAGTTCACATGTACACTGGGTGGCGTGTTCACGAAATCTGGAGTCAATGGACCTGTTCAGTGACATAATAACGTCGTGCAGATGTTTGCCTATTTAGACACATCTGTCAACAGATGGCGCATGCGAGCATGTTGTCAGTGATTTGCAGCGCCAGCTGTTGGAAATGGTGTCGTCAGTAATATATGTTTTGTTGATAAACCTTGATGGACACTTTACCACTTTGTACACAACGGTGGGTACAGTCCCATTCATCAAATTGTCAAACAAGAATTCCTACTTAATCACTCGATATGTAAATTGAATTTTTTGTAAACTCCAATATATTGCAACAGTTGAAGATTATTTAAATATAACTTTCCTAAATGCAATTTTCAGTAATTCCATATTAAATTAAAAGTAAATTTTCGATGTGCAGAGCATATACTTCCATTTTAAGTAAATGTTGTAGTCTAAAAGTTGTAAATTAATTTGGATTTTGTGTTGTGTATGCTACAAAACAACAATAACCGAACAAAATCACTTTACCGACAAATAATTTGGTTAGTTTAAGGCAGGTTAAGAAAAACTGGGTTCAAATAACATTATAATAAATTATAGTAAAATTATAGGAACATCATTACATAATAGTATATAAAGACTGTCGGCGAAGTGAGTTGTGACATACGTATACTGGAATCAGAATACCTTTGTGTTGGAATTCACTAAACTTCTCTCACATTTCAACGTTTGTTAGGAATTCTCATGTATTTACTATGTACGATAACGAATTCCAACTCATATTCTATATAATTATAGTAGAATTATGATAAATTATGGTAAAATCATTTTATAATAGCCTATATAATAATGACTGTCGGCGAATTAGGTTGTCGGCAAGGTTGGTCTTACTTAACCAACCGAACATATCTGAATCTGGGTTCTTGTTATGTTGGAATTTACTGAATTTATCTCCTATTTCAAAGTTCGTTTGGAATTCTCATCTGTTTACTATTTACGAAAGTGATTTCCAACTCATATTCTGAAATTATGTTTATCCACACAATTGTATTGCTTGCTCCCACAGAATGACACTAAATTTCAAAATATATCCTCGGTCAACGCTCTCAAAAATCGGTCTCTTTTTAAAAAAAAGATTTCCAACAGTGTATGAAAGAAAGGGGCCTGGGATCCGAAAGATTTGAAAAAATTTAATCTGACCTAACCTTCAGGGTTTTTCACGTAACCTAGCGAATATCAACGGACTGGTAAAAACACCAACAAAAGAATTAAATTTCAGATAAAAATCAAGTACCGTGTTGTGTAGATAGGAGCGTGCACCGCGTGAAAATGGTTTTATAATAATAAGAAAAAAAACTGCAAACACGAAAAAGTATACAAACATGGGTCTTAACATTGCCGCATGACCGCGCACGTATATATGTATATTTTTTTTTCAATGGAACATTGCATGCAGGACTAGAGAGATTTTTTGTAAGAAATGGGAAGAAATTTTTTTTTAAAAAACTCATGGGGACGATGTAAACATTTTATGAGGTAAAGGGGTATTTTAACCCCTTCACAACAGCACGTGCATTATTCATATACCTAGCAATCTTTACGTGTAAATTGCGAAGATGCGTGTGTATTGATAGTTGATAACAAGTATTTGAAAAAAGAATTTATACGTACATATAACTATAAAAAGAAAGTTTGGGAAATTTTAGTTCCCACCGTGAGTGTATATGCGAACGCTGTCATTTGTGAACATATTCTCTGAGAACAATTTCATGGTTCACAGAATTTTTCACAATGGAAAATGTGCTTTTAAGATCAAATTAAACGTGAAAATTTGTTATTAAAAGCATTACCCCGGACAAGTACTTTATTTTTCATTCCGTGCGCAGGCATGCATATATACTATATACTTTGTCCATGGAATATTATTTATAAGAAACAATCTAAATAAAAAAGCTTTAAAAATGTAATTGCCTATGATTACATTTTTGTTGTAATTTAAAGGAAAAATCCTTCACATTTAACCCGTTGTCAACGCTTGCAATTAGGCAATTCATTATATATTGATTTCCCACATAAATAAGCCTTAACACCGATTTCATACAATGCATTTACAAGGTGGCCACAAAAAAAAAGTTGAACTTTTTTCATAAATTCGTAAGTTTTTGTTTTTTAATCAAAGTAATCTATTTTGTGGCCACCCTGTGTATAAAAAAACTCTTTGAAAAAAATATTCTGCATACATTAACTTTTTCAATATTTGAAAAATGGATACTGTCACCTGAATGCAATTATTTCTCTTATCGGTCACTATATGAATTACATCCATGTTTTTTGAACAATAGCACACTTATTTTGAAACTTGTCTTTGTATATGTTTACAACTGTTCCTGTTTTAATTGGTCAAACTATCCCCTTCAACAATTATAAAGATCCTTTTTTTTTAAATTTTCACAGGTTCTCTGGGATGTTTTTTCCCCCAAGAATACCAAGGGTCATACGTGGGTCAGTACCCAGTAGCCGGTGGTCAACCCAGCCAACATTATTCCGAAGTGAACATCAATGTGGATGCCATCCCAGTGTGGGGCGTGTGTCACAAGAGATTAGGAAACAACGTGCTTCTTCGGGACAGGTAAGCTCGTTATATTTTTATGACTTTTATTTTTATGGTTAGTGAAACAATGCCATTTTGATTTTTTCCAACTTTGATTGAAAAAATTCTCAGAATTTATATATAGGATGTGTATTGTAGGCATCATTAGACTAATGAATTTACGCTCCCTTGGCCCTGGGTTTATCCTCGGTTATTGGAGCTCTCTTAATTAACCGAATAATTAATTACTGAACAACAATTGTTTCTCAGAACGAGGACCATGGATTGTTTCCGTTGTTTTAGTCTCCACCTACACTCAGTGAATGTTTTGCAGATATTTACAGAAGGTAGGCAAAGGCGGTTACATAACACCTGATGGGTCTTCCATAAACGATTTTCCCACACAAGGCTGTATATAAGGGGATCTTGGGGATAGATTTCCCCCACCCCTTAAAATCCAAGAAATTGTACAAATTTCTAGCCGAATCGTTCAAAATATAAAAAGAAAAGTGCGATTTTTCAAATGTAAAAGTGTGATTTTTCTTAGGTAAAAATGTACATTTTGTAAGTAAAAGTGCGATTTTCAAGATAAAAACGAACATTTTCTGCATTAAGTGCGATTTCACCTAAGCCTTGCATAATACTAGACAAAATAGTCTACCTCAAGATTCTGGACCCTATTCCCCCAAAATGTTAGGACATACAGCCTTGTAACATCAAATAATTATAAATAATTCTCCACCAATTCTGTTAGCCCTACAAAAAATTCGATGTGTTCAATAAGCTTCTTGACATGTAGGTGATGAACATAGTGTTTTCTATCAACTATAACATTCTCAAATTTCGAAAAATAACCATCTAACACCAAAATTACTTTTGGTACGAGGGATGTCCCAAAACTAAGTTATACACATGGTATTTATTCATGAACTGCTTATCCAACCGAAAAACGGAAATATACATTTTAAAGAAGGGACCTTTCTCTATTTTTCAACATAGTCCCCGAGCCGATTAATACACTTGTCCCACCGTGACACCAGTTTCTGTCCAAAAAGATACAGCTTCATGGACCCGAACAGGTAAAAATCACTTGGTGCCAAGTGGTTTTTACCTGTTTGGGTCCATGAGTGACAAGAAAGGACCCCTCTTTAAAATGTATATCTTAGTTTTTCGATTGGATAAGCAGTTCATGAATAAATGCCCTGTGTAACTTATTTTTGGGACATCTCTTGTATTAATTTCGAATTTTTAAGTATACATTTATGTAGAATTTTTGTTCGACTAGCGGTGGTGTCCATCGTTTGTGGAAGTCTCCAATATAATTATTATCAAGTAGCAACATATATATTTTTTCAAAAGTTCTAATGCAATTTATGCTTTTTTCGCTTCTTCTTTGGCGGTGGTCCAATGTACCCAAATAATAGGCTTAGACAAATGTTACACTAATGAAGATGCTGCATTAGCAACGTGTCCAACAAAAGAAAGTACTCATAAACAGCTCTCCAAAGAAATCATCTTATACAGTGAGTCATCGGACATTTGAGCTAATTATTTATTTGCGAATTAAACATTCTGGTTTGCAAGTGGATAAAAAAATCCACTAATTAGCAACTTTTGGGTATTTAAAAAAAACTTAACAAGTGTATTTTTTGCTGCTGAAATAGAAAAACCTGGAGCGGATTCTATGCTACAACAAGTTCTGTGTCCGATTAACGGTCGTTTCAAGTTTACTTATGCCCAAAGCAGTGGCGAACATACTTGCAGTGAACCAGTTTCCGAAATTAGCAACTGTCCGTATGGATTTAGTTTGACAGCTAAATTTCGCCAGTGTTCCTTTGGAGATCGAGGTATGAATACTTGAAAAAATCCTCAAAACGCCATGGAAGCCATATTGTGAAGTTCAGTTGTTAGAGAGAAAAAAATGTCCATGATCTGTGTGAGAGGCTTGGATTTCTGCAGGATGTCATAATAGGACACGATAAAGCAACAGTTTTACTATAGATGAATCATTACTGACAGAACGGACTTCCTCTGTTATTATACATGTTTACAACACGCATTCTCAACCCAGAAATTTAATGACGGATTTTGTTTTGAATGAAACAGGGTCGCTGCGATGTCCTCAATGGTCACGCAATAAGGATTTCTGGGGACCATTTTGATTTTTACTACACTTGTACTATGTCAGCTTATACGGATGATTCATCAAAAATATATCAATTTGTTTGTCAGAATCCTATAGGGGGCCATTCAAATAGGACGTCCCTGAAATTCCTTCATAACTTGACCCCTCCCCACTCTCTGTCCACAATGTCCATCTTAGCCCCCTATCCCCCACCCATCATATACGTCCTTAATTATTTTTTTAAAGTAGGGTGTCCAGAAAATTTGTTGGAACATACAAAGGCCCATCCTATAAATTTCCAAGCACCTGCTCACTACCAATTCCAAGAAATTTTTCCAGATTTTTCTGAATAACGGAAAATTCCGGCATAAAATTAGTGTTTAACACAAAGTTTGGCAGAATTACCAACTTTCCCGAGGTTTCCCGAGGGACACATTTCTTCTAGTGTCCATTTCCCCTTTCACTGACCTTTACAACTCAATTTTAAAAAATCCAAACACTGAAAATTACCATCATTTTCATCCCCCTCCCCCCTCTTGAGGACGTCCTTTCTGAATGGCCCCAAGACAGTTCTCAAAACACAACTGAACTTCATAAGCGGAGTGCAGTCATCCTCAGGAACATGCAAAGACACGTTTCTTTGTATGGTCCTTCGAGCGTTTACAAAATTACAGGCAATTGTTTTTGTGGAGGATTTAGACAATTGATTTCTGTCTTGTAGAAATAAATTTCCAATGTCTTGGTGACTGGGAAGGCCCTGGTGGTGAACGCTATTTATCTTTGCTCGACCCATCGTCTGTAAACTCTTCAGGTCCACGATATCGTTGCGCCGTAAGTAAATTTCAATAACCAGAAATGCAAATTGAGTACTTTGATATTTTGGTTTGCATTTGCCTTTATCAGGCAATGCCAATTGGAATAAAATGCAAATAGTTCGGTAGTAAAATGCAAAAATGTGCTCTTAAACTTAGATGTACAAAGAAGATGTTAGGAGTGGACAAATTACACTTGCAATGTCCCCAGACTCCACATGTTCCTACCAACTCAGCAATTCGACTTCTGGTTATGAAACTATGGTACTGACACCAGGTAAGTTTCACGGACAGTTATGATATCATTCTATACTTCAGGGCATTGCAATGTTTGCTTCTGTCATCATGAAGTGCTTCATTGATCTCACGTCAAAAAATACTGTATTGATTTCAGGGAAATTCACAAAAATTAATGAAGATAGTCTTCCTGGCGAAAGTCCAGATTTAGTAAAAATTCAATCTAACAATGATGTCTAAGTCGCTATTGACGTAGGAGCATTCTCCTGAAATGGGTCACGACCCCACTACCATATGGAATTTACTTGCTGATTGTAGGGTATTGAGTTGAATTGAAAAATTGAATATTTCTTGGATTGTGGGATGATTCCAACATTTATTTCTGGAGCTAATATAAAATGCCAAAATGTATGAACTACATTACATAAAACAAATCCTTTGTTTTTACGTTCACGATAACTCGTCATAACAAGTCACATTTGAAATGACATGAATTTCCCTGTAGCCTGCCTTAAACAGGAAAGTGATTACAACAATGACAAGGCCAATGAAAACGAAAACAGGATGGGGCCATTTTTCAAACGAGTGACTTCTTTACAAAACCCAATTACACGTGATTGCGCAAATTTAATTGGATGACCCCTTAATGAACCCAAGAAGAAAAAAAAACAGAAAAGGCCAGGAAAATGAAATATTGAACCACGCCTGGCTCGTGAAAACGTTGGTCAAGATGGCACACACGCAACGTGAAAGGCATCTAAAAAATTCATGACTAAAGTATCTAGCCCATTAACAATTGTAAGTACATAAATATATGTAAGGACGCCCATAAAAAAAACAAGACACCTGTCTGTTTTAAATTCATTTGATAATAAAAAATTGATGGAGAGGAAGAAGTCTCATTCCCAAATGGTATTAGCATCCTCAAGACAAATGAAGAGAAAAAAAATAAAAACAAAAATTTACACAGAATGGGAAAAGATTCATGGGGGGAACTAAGTTTAATAGAGAAGATAAAATATATGATAGAAAGTCATATTACGAGACGAGAAAAAGATAATTTAGTTTTAAAATGTCGATAAGAATCAGCTTTCTTAAGTGTGGAATTCAGGTAGGGCGAAAACATTCCCTTGTTTTGATGATAAGGCGACTTATGAGAACGGAGATGTTGCAATAAGCATAGCACAAAAAAACTATTGTTATATTTTCGTTTTCTGAAAGCACCTACAAGAATACTGATGAGCAGAAAAACATGAACCTATACATCTTTATCAATCTCATCGATTTAGAATAATGGCCTGATAAATCTTTGCATTGCTCATCAAACTAGTAAACAGCTGGGTCTAATCTGTAGATTAAACTGAAAATCTGAAAATAAAATGTGTCCAAGTTGAATGAAACTAATCTATAAAACCAAGACTAACAGGCCCACATACATTTTTGCCTTTGCTCATTGCTGTAGAGTAAAAAAAAGCTCTTGGTTCTTGGTGTAGTTACCCAAAGGTTCCTCCAGGCTACAAGAGTTTCAGAGTCCTTACATTCATGTTATCCATCAAGCAAGAAAATGGGTAATTAGATTCCACAAAATCTCATCGATTTAAGATAATGGCCTGATAAATCTTTTCATTGCTCATCAAACTATAGTTAACAGCTTGATAAGCGTCTAATTTGACAATTAAACTTAAAATCTAAAAATTAGATTTGACCAAGTTGGATGAAACTGCTACGAAACCAAACATTTTTGCATTTGCTTATTGTTGTGGAGTAAAAATCCCTGGGTTGCTGATGCGGTCACCCAAAAGTTTCTTCAGGCCACACACAAAAGTTTCACGGTCTCTCCATTCAGAATGACCTCCTATCCATCAACAGAATATACGGGTAATGAGATGCCACAAAGGCCTGGAGTCCAGGACGTGAATACTGTATAAGAGACCTGACAACGGAGAACACATCAGGTTGAGTAAGTGCTCGAGAATAGGGGGAGTACATATACTACATCAGATCAATTCCCCCCAATGAAGCAAGAAAATACCCTTAGATAAGCACAAAAAACTTTAAAAGAGTCCGTATCAGAAAGAGAAATCTTACAGTATGAAGGAATGTGGTGACAAAAGAAAAAGCACTGCCCTGAAGTACGGGCAATAAGAACAACCCATGCACCTCCCAGTTCAAAGCCAAACAACAATGTGCTCTTTATTAACCTTACATGTTCTTCTTGTTTTTGTAAACACCAGCTATTCCTCCAAGCCTGCCCGTGAGAGCACAAAAAAGTAACTGCAAATTCCCAGATTGGGTCCAAGGTGGTTGGCAACAGCTGATGGTCACTGGTGATACTCTCACATACACCGATCCTCACAACTTTCAGACTTACACCATGAAATGTCTCAACACAGAAGAAAACCATCAACAGGAACGATTCCTCGTCTATGTCCGAACACAGTGGTAAGTCCACTGGAAATTTACTAGATTTTTAGATGTTTGCGGTGTTTTTCAACCGTTTTCTGCTCCCTACATACAAAAATGGCGATAAAACTGTCGTGGCACAACATACGTTTAACCTAGGATTAAATCATTTTTATAAATTAATGACCTTTGGGTTCGTCTAGGATTACATTAATATAGTGTGGATATAATACCTAACCTAGCTAATTAAGTTTAACCAAACCCAAAAACCAAATTCCACACTATAAAAAACCCTAAACATCCATATGTATTGTTTTTTTTCATTTCTTAACCATTTAAATTAAGTAATTAGTTATTATTAACGAATTTATTATTAATTGATAAGTTAATTAATGAATGTTGCAGAATGTGTCTGAGGAATAAATGTTGCATTCCTTACTTTGATATATCCAATATTTTCGAAGTTTTTGTTGGTTAGGTGTTCAGGAAAATTTGTTTTAAAACCTGGAAAGTTCAGGGAAGTTGAACATCTTATTTATTGGGGAACCCTGTCAAAATAATTTTAAATAAAGCGTGTTTGCCCCTGTTCTCTATAATTATAATCAGAAACTGACCAGGTCAAATAGATTCAATACTCTTCTTTCCAAATATGGACATGTTTTTCTCTCTGGTTAACAGTTTAGGGATTATTCCCATTAATAGTTACCCCACCACCGCCATGTGTGGTAACTTTGAAATTGGGCGTTTTTTCAAAAAATCCCAGGTGGGGGGGAGAGAGGAGTATATAGGGTCATGTGTGCCATATTACTATGTCTCATATGCAATATGTCTAAACACAGTTATGGTCATATGGAGTTTAATTTTTGTGTACAGGTAGCTAAATAATAAGAAAAAATGGTCAAAATGGCAGAAAATTAAGTTTGGAACAGGAGTCTCAAAATTACCACACCTGTTTCAAAGTAACCACACAACTATCATTGTTTTCTATTTGCAATTAGTATATCGAGACATGACAATATATAATTAATAACAAATATTTTAGTTCAAAATTTCCCATGTTCGAGCAGAAACACTTGGTTAGAACGATGGATTAGCATTACTTTTCACGAAACTAGCATTTATCATAATATAGAGAATACATATCACA
>JAQGAE010002964.1:0-16041 GCA_034696685.1 Julus scandinavius | reverse complement strand
TTTATTTAATCTCTTTTTGTTTGACGGTGAGTGTCGTTGCAAATTTACCCATTGAAAAGGATAGGGTTTCAAACCCCCGTTAAGAGCACTTTTCACTTTTGGTGAAAGCCTAATGTATGACTTATGTTTATTTATTTATTTAGAATTGCCTAGACTGACTAACACTCGTATTTGCATGTTTTAAGCGCAAATGGCAAAAAAATATCTTGGCGTCTTACTAACTCACTCGGTGGTCTATGCAAAATAGTTTTCAAACATTTGTGCGCCTATTAAGCAATTTTTCAAAATATTATACAGCTATGGACCTAAATTCTATTAAAGTAAGTAAACGAAATTACTTTTATTGCTTTTACTGCATAGACATCATAGATTTTTTTTTCTAACTTCTTGTTATGTCTCGAATACCGTATTTCGGTTATTTGGTCGTTTTAAGCTTTACTAGCCCAAAAAAACATTTTCTTGAGGTTTGGTTTGCTGATCAACCACATCCATCCATCCATAGATACTAAATTGTATGCGTGGTATTTGTTATTTCTAGACCTCTATTGCATTTGAGCACGAAAGCCCAATAAATATTGATTTAATATTCAGTTTTTGTAGAGAAAAAAAAATTAAATCCAAGAAAAGAAACTCGTTTTTCGAAAGATGCATCGAGATTTCCTTGCCGTTTGAATTACTTGCATAAGTCTTTGTGTTGTAGAAATGCAAGGATCGCTGTTGTTAGGCATGTGACACGATGATATATGAATGCCTAGATTTGCTAAAGAAACCAATAGAAAATATCAGAGTTAGAGCTACTAGGAAGAGGAGACCTTTTTTGTTCTTTTTCTTATTTTCATATTACCTCATCTGAAAAAGTGCCAGCGCATTACTTTCAAACATTTCAATGGTGTATAATTTGGAAAACTCATCCCTTACCACCCTTGTATATTGAACTTATTTAGGCATTATGCTCTATACTTTCTGGTAATATTTCCCATAAAATAGCGCAAGTTCTTTCCTTTCTCTATGTTAGTACGTTCTGCAAGACGAATTCAGTCTCGTAACAAGTTCAATTTAAATTTCAAGAAATAAAAAATGATGAAAAAATGAAAGATCTTTTATTTCGTTGCGCTCAGCAACATAAAAAATTTCCTTATTCGCTTCATTTTACTAGAACCATATTTTTTGTCGCTTCAAATGATTGGTTAAGCTTGTCCAATCGGTTTTCACGATTAAAATGATGAATAATGAACAAATGGAAATTTAAATTGGAAACCAAAACCTACTAACTACAGTTTGATGGAAATACAGTATCTTTGGTAGCCTTCTTACATTTGGGTAATATGAAAATATTTATGGATCCTTTTAACCACATTATTGAACTATTCCTGACTCCAAGACTTATTTTAAAATCGTACTGAACTTGCTCAACATTCCTAAACTTTTATTTCAAATGTTATCAATTTTACCTCAATTTCCATAAACTTTTTGGTAATGCTTCAGGCCTACATGTATGATAAAACCTTCTAACTACTTCATAATTAAATTTAAATAGCTTGGAGCAAGAAAAA
The DNA here is from genome assembly GCA_034696685.1 of Julus scandinavius. Lineage (NCBI taxonomy): Eukaryota > Metazoa > Arthropoda > Diplopoda > Julida > Julidae > Julus > Julus scandinavius. The sequence goes on along the minus strand of JAQGAE010002964.1, from coordinate 14,488 downwards.
TATTGTCTTCATATTGACCTCAGTTAAGTGCAGCTAGAAGGAGGAGGTATTATTTTTGTGTTGAAATACATTGTAGAACAAAAAAATTCACTCAAATACCATTTTTTATTCTGAAAAAATATCGATTGAAAAATCAATTTCTTCATCTTGATACAGCATTTTTTTTGCTATATTTTGGTAAAATGCATTGACGTATTGTTCGTGCATTTCTCTACTTTACCATCAACACTCAAAAAGTGATTTTTCCTAAGCTTTAGGTCATACTTTTAAACCACGATGCGTATCTTGTTGAAAGTTTGTAAGCCTCTTAAGTGCTCTCGGTACTTTCTCGATGCAGGGTGTTCTAAAATTTTAACTTATTATACTTGGAAATAAATACTAACTGACCAATGACATTAAATTCCAATTGAATCTAAATTGAATTTAAATTTCCAAATGAGGTAAATCAATTGATGATGTGCTGCTGCCTCTAAAAGACATTTTATTTATACTACTCTGATCGATGAAAACATAAAGTGACACACACAAGACCACCCTGTAGGATTTTCTTACTGCCCTCATGCAACTTGTATTAAATTCATGAGACTTCCATTTTGTTATCCTTTATGTGGAAATCGTTGCGGTCGTTTGTCAGCTTAATGTTCATTTGTCTAGCTATCGATTTTAACTTTGGATTAATTTTTCAATCAGTTGAGCGGCAGAAGGGATGCTGTGAGATTCCATGGACTCGTTCCCATGGCATTGCGAATTTAAATTGCTTGACCGCTGGAATCACAGAGCTGTTCTTCAACGCTTTCGTTCAAATATCAATTTGTTCCCGTCAAAGTAGAGAATATGTTCGAATTGACGTCATTCAAGTAACATTATGCTGGGTGATTATACAAATGTAAACACATGTTGAATGTGTTAAGAAGGTTGTGGGGCATTAGCTGCTGTTGTACATTCGCTCTATGTCCTGAAATACCACTGAAATTTTAACTTTTTATTATTATAATGGTTACAGAATATAGAAATTTGGTCTCAGTTATGAGCACAAAACATCAAATAATTTTAAAACACCTTCTTAACGCATCCAACGTGCTTTACATTTGCCTAAATGCAATTCGCCTGCACTGGACTTGTTTGAAACTGTTTTCAAATTTCATAATTTACTTTTCCAACTTATGCATTTCGGTATAAAAAGCTATTTTGTAGCGCATTAATATTGAAGAATCATAGTGTTTTCGTACTTTTCATGAAAAATAATTTTTTCTTTAATTGTAACATTTTTTAAACAAATTTAAATATTAGTATGGATCTTGTTAAAATACTTTTACAACAATACCGATTGATAAAAATATAAGTAAAGCCATTGGAATAACATTGTTTTAATCTTTGGACTGATATGAAAATATTAAAATTAATTCCAAAAACAAATATTACAATGTTATTTTAACTTTTCTCTGTTTGTGTTATGATTCGTTCGTTTGTCTGTTTGTTTTTTGAATAACTCAAGCATATTTCGGAAAAATCCAAGTTTTATTTATTTGAAATTGGCGAGACAGTTTAATTACATTACCATATGAAAATAACTTAAAATTTTGGCAGCTGGTGGTTTAATAACCACAATGTATATAAGCGATACAAATTATAAATTAGTTTTGCATAAAATCTAAAGCATCACTGTAGCAGCTTATATGTCTACATAGTACATCAACGAAATATAGTTTGTTTTATGTTTTATAAACTGTTTTTATTGTCTATTTTACTTATTTATCACTATGAACATCATTTTCTGAAACAAAATCCTCTTTACTCTGTATACGCTTTCAAAATCCATAAAAATGTAATGGAAAATGACCGTTTGTCTTCCGGTAATGCTTTTGTTTCTGTGGAGTGCTTTGTTGAGCCATTGTTTACTTATTTCATCGACTAAAAAAGCTGGGTTTTTTTTGGGGTTTTATTTTTTAAGAAACGCTTAATATTACTAAAATTGTACCAATCCAGCTCCATGAAATCACCAATTTAGAAATTGCCATTTTTTTTACTGGACACTTTGGAGGACATGTATAGCATGTATGGAAACAAAACTTGTTTTCTTCTTTAAAAAAACACGATTATGATTTGACAAAATTTACAGAAGAATGTTTGCCTTACATCTTGTTTGTTGAGTTAATGAAAACTTTATTACTGATTAACTGATATATCCTTAGGTGAATATTTGTTGCTCAGTCTTTTAACTATTACCAGCTAAGATATACCATTTCTATTATCTTCGTTACTTGAATCTTTTTATATGTATAAAAACATTGGCATTAGCTAATCATAATATTTTGAGTGTTTTGCTAGTTTATCGTTGTGCTATAATCTTTATGTGCCTTTTTCCCTTCATATTCCCATAGTGCCCATGTTGAGGAGGGCAAATAGCAAATCCCTCTTGTGCACAACTTGTTTTCCTTGCTTTTGTCTGCGAATAAAATAGCTCTTGAAAAGCGGATGAAGCTGGCATCGCTATTTTATCGTTTAAAACAGAGGGAGCGTTTGACATTCTTAAGTCGGCCCCCATCTTTTGCTCTGCACTTGAGTATAGTAGTCATGGATTTGACGTTTTGTTCAAGAAATGGATGATGAACAGTGCCTTTTATTTTTTCCCCTACAAGCTTGACTTGAATTTATGTATTGAAATATCCTAACATAAGCCTCGTGTGCCCAGTTTTCTGCACCAAATGTTTTGAATATAAGATATTCGAGTGAGACATAACTTGCAGACGTACTCAGAATTACCAGAACTTTGACCCTTTTGCACATCCTGACATATGAGGATCACCTAAGGTAAATGTAGCGCGAGCATTTTATCAAGAATATAAGTTTATTTTTTAAAGATCCATTGAGACGTGTACCATCTATAAGGTTTTTCTACATAAGTATGTGTACTAAACAAATTTGTAAGAAGGTTGTAACCTCTATTTTATTTGTAACTTCTATCGAGTGACTATAGAACACGTATGTTTGCGTCAACGCCATCTGTCTTGCATATATGGCGAAAGTAATAAGAGAAAACTAATTTCTATTGTCCTTAGAGGTGGCGCCACATGCCGTTTCTAGCAAAACCTATGGCAGTCCTCGCGTGAATCTTTCTGCAAAATATGTCTAATGTATAGCAATGTCAGAGTCGTAAAATTTAATGTTCCGTGAAATGGTAACTTTAGTACGTGTATTTCCATAAAAGAGCAAAAAAATGTATTTTTTTCCGTTCTAAATTTCCTATTTTGCATCAATTGTCAAGAGAAACTATACTGCGAGCAACGATTTCTTTTACACCAAAAAGAGCATTTCCACGGGGAAGGACTGAAAATTAAGCAATTTATATTTAGCTGTTTCTGCTTAAAATCTTTATAACTACATAACGCCTGAAAGGGGAAAACAACGACGTACTTTTCACATTTAGCGAGTTGCCTTTTTTTTGGATGAATATGGATTTTTTTCTTCTTGCATCCCAACTCAAGGTCTTTTGTCTTTCTTGAAGGGAAGATACAATGGCATGGGTTTTATATTTGGGTAATTTTCTTGCAAAATGTGGCATCTCTCACCGCCTTCAATTGTTCAATTGATGGGCGACTGTGGACCACACTCAGTTTTCAACTTAGCGCTCAATTAGACTCACGTACAGGGTGTGCAATAAGTTGACAAAAGGGACAATTTTTGAAATTCAAAATAAAAACACTTTCCGTAATCTTAGACATTCTTCTGCTTAGTTACACATCAGAATGCATCTTTAAAATTAAAATAAGCGTTCATATGGGAAATACTGGTTTCATGCTTGCTAATGTTTATGTCTGAGTTGTTTTAGTAATTCATATTTTTTGCCTGATTATCATAGTGTCCGTATTTTTCAAGTCGTTTCAAGTAGGCTCTGTCCATGTTAGAGATTCTAAAAATAAATGTTAAAACTGTAAGTTAATCTTGAAATTTTCAAAATATAAATTGGGATATTTGATCATTTCATCATCAGTATATTCTTTAAAGCAGTTGCATATGCATACATTCTTTAGATTTCGTTGATGAGAATTAATTATGTAATTTAACTAGATTTAATTTACCTATTCTTGGATTCAAAGAGCAATACCATTTAAAACTATGTTATTGAAACATTACCACTTTTGCAATCTTAAAAGTTAAAATACTGTGAAATTTTGTGTCATTTGATTAAATTTGGTAAAGCATGTTGCATTCTACAGTTGTCATGGTCACGGTTTTGGATTCAGTGACCCAAAATACGAGTTTTCTGTACCCAGACTATTGCAAATTAATGATTGTATGGCGAATGGTGTACTACAGTATATACATTTGATGGCATTTTCAAGAAAGATTGCATGCCTACCTCATTATTTTGCATTTACATCATTTTGTCTGCTTTTAGTTACCGGTTTATAGATAATGTATTTTCGTAACAAAAGCTTCTCTTAATATCGCCTATCATTTTGTCCGTATAAAATGGCACAAAATCTCTTCCGTCATTAAATGGGTTGAGGAGATGATAATAGTTTTCTGTACGTTTGTTGTGGCGGAGGATTGATGTCATTTTGCTTTTGTCTGTCACTTTGATAATGGCGATGAATTAAAGCCCCTTCATTAGATCCCAACCTTCCTATCAAATGCTATCCTCCTATCACCAGAAACAGACCCTCGGAATAGATCTTTCTTAAACTAAGATTTCCTAGTCACTTTAGGGTCCATCATGACGTTTCCTGGCTCATTTCCCGCGCTCGTTAATCACACAGTTGAATTATTACTATTATCCTCCTCTTCATTTCCACAATTGCTTTTTACGTTTTTCGATTTTTTTTTCACCGTTGCTTTTATTTAGGAAAACAACTTCCCGTGCTCTTTTCTGTGCTATTTGTTGCTTTTCGAAATACATTTGACAAGCATCTGACTCATTTCTAATCTCTTGTATCCCTCCTGAGCTTAAAGTTTGCCACCAATCCCAATTGTTATTTTTCGTAGATTCCCCTAGCCGATTTCCCTCCAATTTACGTTTTTTTCTTCTTCTTCTTCTCGAGATAATGCGAGTAGTTCGGAAGGATCAGACATCGTATACGTGCCATGATACTTCGAGATGATAAAATTGAAAAACCTACCAAAATTTCTAGTTTAGTAGAGAATGAGTTATGGCGCGCTTCTCTACAAAGAGGATTTGGCACTAATACCTGAAGAAAAAATGATGAATAGTGTCTAGTGATATAAAAGTTATACACCCAAGTTGTACCGTCCTTTTTGTCGTAAAATGATAAGATCCACGAAACGGAATAGTTCGTAATAAAAGACGTGAGAGCAGATATCATTGCACCATCAGGCTTATCGAAGTTGCAAAGTCTTACGATGTTCTACTTTTTCTGGTTTTCTGAAGATCCAATCGGTTTGTTAATTAAAAATATTTGAAGTGGCTGTCTGCTGTATGTCACAAATACATGTTGACCACGAAGAATAATAGAAATTCTTATTGTCGGAACATGTCTAAAGCAGGAACTGTTCCTGTATAGTGTCAAATTCAATCAATAAATACATCGGTGCAAATATTTATGTATTGTTTTCTTGAAGGCTGGAAAGTTACTTGCAAAATGTAAATATTTAAGATAAATATACTGATGCAACAAACCCTTATCTGTATAATTAGTGGCTTTTTACGGCTATTATTGCTCTTATTTTTCTTATTGAATTGAACTACACAATGACAAATGGAAATTAAAAACCTTCCTTAAGATCAGGACATGTTGATGACGTGTAGGCGTTAGTGAAAACATGTTGTAAATGTTTATTGTATTACTAATATGTGATTATGCAATGGGGGAAGTTCATAAATTACGTAACGCATCTAGGGGGAGGGTGTACTGGGCAGCGTTACGGACCATGACAACGGGGGGAGGGGGATAGTCATTTGCGTTACGTAACACTCGTGGGGGGGGGGGTTCCTGCCCGTTACGTAACTGTCATCATTTGTATGCCACTGTCATGTATTAAACAAATATCGGGGTTAATACATGTTTGATAATTTAATGCTTGTTTTAATCCTTTTGAATTTCAAAGCACAATTATGAATGTCTTAAAACGTTAAGGCCTGCATTTCAAACCTAAAGATATTCATTTATTCTTTATAAGCTTAAGACATTTTAATTGAAACGAAAATGTCAAAGTATTAAGGACGATTTTTTTTTACAGACGGGCTTGTTCTTTTCTATTTCCGTCCTTTAGATTTTTAGTTATCTTTGACTGAAGTAATGAAAGTTCAGCCTCGAATTGAGCGGATTCATAACCGCTCGTCTGCTCTACTGCAGCCATACCTTTTCATCAATTTCTGATTGTTCAAGTATTTTAAGTGTTTTCAAAAGCGAGCGGATGAACGTCACATTCTCGGTTTCATCGAACCGTAAATAAAAGTTTTGAAAGTACGTATTCCAGTGGTAAATGTACATGTATTCATCCTCCGTCTTTATATATTTCAATTTTATGCACTCTAGCGTTAGTAATTCCCATTTCGTTCGTCAAATATTCAATTACAAGTGCTGTCATTATGGAAAATGACTTCGGAGATGACAGCACATAGAGACGCTCGTAGAAAACCATTTTAGCTTTCGTGGGTCTCAACCAGTGCTTTTCGCCAAAAGTACAATAATTTCAGCCTTTGCACACGCTCGTATATAATAAAGAAAAATGATATGCGCATTTATGATGAAGATTTCTGGAGTTTCTACCACGCTTTGTTTTTCATCTCATGCCTGAAGATCTTTCATCTTAATCTCTTTCGTGAGAGTCCTCCATGCTCAAATGCCACAGACGGATTTAAGAATTCATACAGCGAATTGTCACTAATTATCCCCCTAATTGACTTTAAAAATGCTTCTCTCATATACTCGTATACTCGATTTTGTTAGCTTATACGTTCTATATATTATGTTAATTTTCATATGCTTAGTATATAGGTTTGAACGTATTCATTCGCCAGAAATGGAAAATAGAAGCATAATGAAATTTGTTTGGAAACAAGGGCTCACGAAAATGAACGCGTATGAATCGGCTATACAAAATTGTACAAGTGATACTTATTTTTTAAATGCAAATGCTCAAACGTTGATGGAAATTTTGTTTGCGTACCAAATTACGTTTCTTTGTATAATTTAAAATCTGCACGAGAATCATAATGCGATTAAAATACGGATGTGCAGCATTTAATCACTGTTAAACAATTTTTTTGCATTATACAGTCGAACCTGTCTATCTTGAAACCCTGTATATCTCGAAATTTCTGGAATTCCCTACTTTTACAATCTAAATTCAGTGTATTTTCCATGTATATCTCAAAATATGTTCTTCCAAAACCTCTATTTTCCAATTTCAAACAAGCCTCAATTTCAAAAATCGATGTTCTTTCAGCAGATAGCACACATAAAAAATTGTGTTTGTCCAACTATGTACATACAGTACGTTATGTACTGGAAACACGTGTTACGTATTCCTTGGAATTAATGAAAAATGTCGTTCGTAAAGGTATTTTTTTTTAATATGTTTACATAATCAATAATGGAAAAAATTCAATACAATAGACATTTCAACCTGTTTATCTCGAAATTTTAATTCTTCCCATGGAATTCGAGATAAGCAGGTTCGATTGTACAATATATATAGAATAAAATACAGCGCTGACTTAAACTTAAACTGTATTACTTTAATACCATTTTTACTCTGGATCATTTTACACAGATTTCTTCCAAGAAATGTTCTTGGCTCCTTATCTTTGCTTTCAGTTTGGTTTTTTGTCATGAGGGAGCGACCTTCCGCTCTATTCAAAATGATTAGTTTTATATATGATTCGTTTATTTTGATCTGTAAAACATATTATTGATTTCCCAGCCCTATTAATGCTGCTTTTACGTCGTTATGCTCGACTAAAAAAGGCCCTTTTGGTAAACGAGAAATTCGCTTTGCACCACCCTTTAATGTTTGCACTAACTTACACAATGGCAATAAAACCGTGCCTAATCTGTTTTGAAATCTGTTTTCCAAGAAGTCAAAGCTATTTTCTTTTCATATTTGTCCAAATTAGTATTATTATTTGTTTGCATCTAAAAAACCCAAACATCCTAAATGTATCTTCAATGATTCTTGCTATCTAATGAAATTACTTGCTACTGAGAATCTCTAAAATCGGTAATTGTAAAATATTGATTTCATCTGGCTCAGATTCGTCTGTTCAGTTTGCTCATCATCTTTGTGATATCTATAATTTGTTGGGTTGTTGGTTTTTTAAAAATGTTTTTATACAGATAGTCCAAGGTTTCAAAACCAAGAAAATCATCAAGTTCTTGTTGGTCATAAGGCACACGATATAATAAAAAACATATGTACAACTAACTCTTCTTATCAGTCCTGGAGGCTGGTCGGATAAGAGAGAGCCGGTTAATCCGATGGCGTCGTCGATTCTTTTTGCTCAACTTACTGCAAAAGTGTATGTACAGGTGTATTTACATTTTATGAAATCTGAAAAATTAGTTTATAGGCAATTTAATTTGTGTGCCATTCTGAAACTGGCGGTTAAGGCAGAGAGCCGGCCGGTTAACAGAGGTTGTATTGTAAAACATACATCTAAGATTAGACTTCAGGATGGACTTCTTTTATGAAAAGCCCTAAATTATGAGATACGATATGGATATTTTGTATATAAACTTATTTCAGTGACATTCTTCAGCTCTGGCCTTTATCAAAGGGTCACTCTTTAATTACTGATGAGGGTTTCTCGCTCGCAGCATTATAAGTTAATTAATAGCTCGGACATACACAGGACGTCCAATTAATATTGCGAATTAATGAGTTTCGGTAGTTGGCCCAAAACAACGGCGGTATTTATACCATAAACTGTTGTCATTCATGGCGTCGGAAGGCAGATTCTGTTCATTTTCATTACTTGCTTATTAAATCATTTCGGCTGAAATTTATCAGACGAGATATTTAATATCATTAAGCATAATTAGTCACCGAACAACTCTCCAGGGCTTATTATACATTTGATCAATCAAACCTCCCATGCATTTTTATTGTGCATTATTGTTGTTTTGTACGAACAACACGGGGAATGTACATTGAAAGGCAGTTAGTAAAGGATACATCTGACTTATTAAATCCCAATTACAATCTCTAATTTACATCAAACTGCTTATTAAGAATTAACTTCATTTGGATGTATTAAAATCGCATTAATTTGCTTGGATTTTTGTTCCCTATTCAATGAAATTCTCGCAGTTTTAATGCCAAATTAATTCTGTGAAAGGCCAGCGACAGGAAATCCGTATTGAATTACGGATTTACAGGATTTCCTTCGTGATTAAACTTATTAGATTTTAAAATGTGTTTTTTATCTACAAAAGATAGCAGATTATTTAGAAATGTCGAATTTCTCAATAACGATAACAGTGCTATGAATAGACTAATTAGTTTTAATCAATAGAATTCAGTAATCCGTCGATGTATACAACTTGTCATTATCTGATTTTCAAATCCTTACATGTCACGTTGTCAAGGCAAGTCTGGGCTTGTTAACCGATACAGGCATCACATTTTAAAGCTGGATGTGCAATGCAACTTTATGAAAATTGTAGGATGTAAATAAAGCTTTATTTTTCTGCGAAGAACAAATTAAGCTACAAACCAGACTTGTCTAGAAGCTGTGGTCACGAAATAAATTTCCTCCTAGCTGGAAACCGATTTCGATAGAACTAATGACAAATTCGATTAATCCCTTTGTAAATTAAATTAAATTTTCCTAATGGAAAACTTATATATGGATTTATGTGGAAAATTCCATAGTTGGGCATATGTGAAATCGGGCATAAACGAACATTTGCATTAATGACAATGCATGATCATGATATGTCCATGCAATGAATGTACATGCATTGCCATGCATCCACGTATGTCCACATATCTACATGTGTAAATTTAATACACTGTATGTGCCAAATTATAAGTAATATTTTGATAAATATCCACGTTTTCTTGCCTACATCGACATAAGATGCCATGGATATATGTCCAGTTGAATGACCAAAACAGCTATATTTTCACTGTGAATTTAACGACATATCTATGGAGATTTTAACGTTAGCTTTCTGTGTATTCACAGCAGTCACGTATGATATATGGCAGGCAAAATGCATTTTCTTGAGAAATGTTCATCGAAATCAGTAAATAAATCCTAATAGAATATTCAGATGGTTTTGCCGCTTGGATTTATTAAGCGTAACATGGGCTCGTATACACTCGATACATTTTCTAAACTTTGAAATTTCAACTTTGTTGCTATCGAGCGGATGCATTTTTTTTATTCACAAAACGGGCATCAATTTCTATAGCGGCTCTGACAAGGAGTATTAGTTTATGATAAATGTTGTACTCGCTCGCATATATTGTGGATTTGCATAATGTATATTCCTCGCAAAACGGGGCCAAGACATAAAAGGATGGCGCTCCGGTTAAGGGAGGATTTTTAGCACTATACTTTGTGCGAGACACAATTGAAATGGTGACACACGTTTCTCACACCCATCATCTCGCTATACCATTTTCATATGTTGAAGAAGTGATCCTTACACGGCCCGTGTAATGCCCATACATTGTACATAAAATGGATATTTTCCCCCCATTTCATCGTTGAAAAACAAACACGTTTCTACCTGAAATATGCTCGAATGAGCCCGTTTCACGATGGCTGAACCATATATTTTTTTTCACGAAACCCTGTGTAAACACATGCTGAGCATTTCACCGCATTTTAGGACCTGAGGTGTATGCAACTTCACGAGCGTGCATTAGATTGAATTTCAGATTTTTGGTATCTGTTTTTTTTTTCTTTGGATGAAAGCCTCCATAAATAATGTTGTGGTTTTCTAAAACCGCGTACAAAATGTGTAATATGGTGCCGTGAGTACAGGGTGGTTCTATACATTAATTCATGAAGTCATAGAAATGTAAACAGTTTTGTTATTTTGACTTCTCCCAAACAGTCACATTTTTAGATAATACAGAGTAATTTATGTTCAATAGCCTTAACTCCAGGAGATGGTTGAACATGTATAGTAATATTGAATTGACAGCGATATCTAATTGCTGATATTGGAAACTATAGTGAAATATGCAACATGGTCCATTTCCATATGCATTTTTTTAAAAACCTTTCAAAATGAATGTACGTTCATTAATGACTTGGGTGGAAAAATCATATATGTACATATGGCTAGACCATAAATTTGACACATTATATATGGACATACGCATGTGTGTCCATGTGTATCAGCATTTATATCTGCGTGCTCATGTATGTGGCTACACTATTTGTGCAATGTGAACGTAAACATTCAAGGGAAAACCGGAAAGTTCGGTGAATGAGTCGGAAAAATCAACATATTGTGTGATGTCAGAAAATCCGTGTTGTTTCAGTGACGTTTTCAAACGTGGAAACAGGAAGAAGTCTGGAGGTGACAGGTCAGGGGAATACAGAGGGTGATAAAGTTGGGTAGCCAGTTTTTGGGCCAAGAATTGCTTCACCTTTGCAGCAACATGAGGCGTTGCGTTATCATGAAGAAGAAATTTCACAGGAAATGCCAAGTTCACCTTCCATCAATCAAAGAGACAAACGACGATAGTTTTGGAGAAGCTCGTGAACTCCTTCAATGTTTTGGGGTGTGCTGTTGGTGGTCGGCCTCCCAGAACGGGGTTCGTCTTCAAGAGATTCACGTCCTTCCCAGTAATGCTTAAACCAGTACACCAGTCCCCGTAAACTTTTTGCAAAATTTCGTGGGTTTCCATCGCAGATTTGCACAGTTTAAAGCAAAATTTCATGTTGACTCTCTGCTCCATTTTGTATCTGTAACTACACGAATTGACAAGGTCTGCTGACAACTGCTAAATGACCCGGAAACTTCACGAAATGTCTGCGCATGTCACACATTCTTTTAGCTTACATGTCAATGCTCAATTTGCATGCCGACACGTTTCTCGTTTGCGTCAAATTTCCACACTTGGACCATTCACCGAACTTTCGGTCTAACCTCGTATATATAGGTCCATACATAATATGCTAACCAGCCCCATACTGGATTATTTTTGTTATTGTTACAATGTTATTTAATTGCTTGTATATGCAAACATAACTCATTAAAGTAGCTTTTGCCGCATTGTAGATATGTGAGCAATGTTTGCCTAACTTCAGGGGATGCTTTGGGGTTTCTTAGCATGAGGTTTTGAATACAGGATAACCTCGGATTTTTGTATAAATGACCTCTTTTTAAGGATTACTTCAATAACTTTAAATCCGCTATAATCTAAACTGCAATAACTGGGTTTTTTCTGCACATGTCTTTCTTTTGACAGAAGGAATTTTTTCTAATAGAAAAGAAAATAACCCGAGTACATGCTCCATACATGACAAATACATCTACATATACAGTATAGCCACCTGGTATGACTCCCCTTCTAAGCAGTAAACCTTTTTCTCCTCTTTGGTTTCTGACATAATCGGTCCTTAATAAAGATAAAAGTTCAGGTTACATTTTCATTTCCATATCAGAATCGGGGCTATGAACGGATTATTTAAATTTTGGTGAATACCTATGGAAAATTTGATTAAACTTTCATTAGATTAGAAACGTAACGGATTAATGTCGAATATAGAAATTCCACTCTATACATATTTTGCCACTTCGCTGCCAGGGTTTCACATAATGCCGATTTAATGAATTTGAAAAACATGACAGGTGTGAGAGCGTGCTGCTCCAATCGCGACTTCACGCGTAACAAACGACGATAAAAATAAAGATTTCAAAAAGGTTTACTTATAAAACATGACAACGTTGACACTTTGCCCGCCAACTTGCGGGACTTTACAGGAACATAAGACCGTATTATAAAAGTAAACAAACCGAGCAGACCAGCTTGGTCGAGCCCAAAAACCGAACTGCCCTCCTACTGACCCAGGTTCCTTTTTATATGTTTTTCCAGCCACCTAGTGGCGACCTGGGCAGCAGGAATGCAGTTCCTTCTCGAACTTTCCATTTACGCAATCACACTCTTCCCGCCAGATCGGCACATACCGCCCGCATTCCAATATGCACGGGCATAACTCGGGTCGGATCATTACATCCCCCCCCTAAGCGTTGACCAGTCCCTGGGCAACAACATATCATAATGAACGTGACCATTTCGGTCATATTTAGCATATGTATAAACAGACCGAAAAAAATTAGTTAACAATTTCACTTGCTGTATAACTGGGCCCGCAGATCCAGGCCCACTAATTTGGTCTGCGGCCCACCGGTTAATTTTCAATTTCCAACTGGCCACATACCGCCCGCATTCCTACCATACTTTAGGGAGAATCATCACACCCCAGTAAGAATTGGCCAGTCCTTGGGCAACAACAAAGGCAATTACTTTGGCATAACAATAAAAATATTACACCTGAAACCCGTTCACATACCGCGCGTTTCACACATACCGGGACCCGTCCCTCCCATTCTCGCCATGCGGGGGACGAGCCTCCAGGGGATCGTTGCACCCCTAAAACATTGGTCACTCGTAGCCAACACATAACACACCCACACAAGGGGTAAACCACCCACCGCAGGAACAAAGCAAAAACCCTCGCAGCGGCAGCACCTAAAACAGAACATACAAGATGGGTCCGACTATCCTGCCATGAACACATCAAACCACTGAATGCCACGACTGGCACGGCCTTCCGCCATGACGCGCCAGCACGACAGACTGAGCTATGGTCTGTCGATATGCCAGGGTGGCCGATTGGCCGCCAAAGTCCACGTCGACCGGAGCACGCAGCGGCCATAATATGTCCCCCATCATAAGCCGCACCTTGACCAGGATGATACCTATCCTAAGGCACACCCTTAACATCACCAATGCCATCATACATCGGTCCGGGAGCATGGAGGTTCTTCAATACCGGCATCGGGCCCACTGAGCGCGGCTGTTCAGCGGCCCGGCACTGTTTATATCTTCTGGAATTTCAATAGTACGTCTGGGTCCTCAAAAATTCCTCTTACGGGAGGACATTGTTTGTTATGTCCATACACAACCTGATTTGCTTGGTTTAACATTTCGTTGGCCGAACCTCCCCAGGCTCGTAATGCCAACTGCCACTGGGTGGGATGTTCCTTCTCCGATACTGGTGTTGACTGGGCCATGAATCCGCTAGGGCCAGGCAGCTGATCTTGTGCACCAGAAGCAATTATTAAATTGGCATTTGCCCGCCCACGGGTTAACATGCCCTCGACTCTTACACTGACGTCCATTTCCGAATCAAGTGCGGGAAGAGAAAAAGAAATGTTCAAATACGGGGGCTGTCAGGTTAAACCCAACCTCCACCATGTGAGAGCGTGCTGCTCCAATCGCGACTTCACGCGTAACAAACGACGATAAAAATAAAGATTTCAAAAAGGTTTAC
>JAQGAE010002963.1:0-16049 GCA_034696685.1 Julus scandinavius | reverse complement strand
TCTACCCGCTCAAAGTGAAAAACGAAAAAGTGATACCATTGCTGATTTATCAAGCTATTTTAAACAATTTTTATTTATATTTAATCTTTTTTGGTTTGGCTGGAATTATGTTTTAAAATTTCAACCATTGAAGGTGATAGGGTTGTGATTCACCTTAAACAGTCAAATGGAAGGAATTAATTTTTTTTTAAATTGTGTTCTGTTTTGTAGATTTCTCCATCGTCGAAGACTAAACATGCAAATAAACAAATTTCCAAAAATTGCCTTTCTGGCGAAAGTAGAGACTTAGTAAACCCTCAGTTTTAACAATGATGTCCAAGTCGCTACTGACGTAATAGTATTCTCCTGAAATGATTGGGTATGTCCTCCCTACAATATGGCATTTATTTGCCGACTGTAAGGTACTGACTTGACCATATTTTTGAGTTTGTCCTTTTACTTGTGCATAGCATTCCAAATAAAGGGACGAAATTAACAGGTTTGGGTCCTGCTAATTTTGGTCCTATCAATATACATCTCCACAATAAAGCACATTGAAACCAGGAAAGTCCCAGTCAAAATGTGACTGTCATTACCATGGTAGACATTGTTTGTACACAATCCTTCAGTGGGGGAAATCTGGTCACATTGCAGTGAAGATGAAGATGAAGCTGAAGCTGAAGCTGTTAAATGGCATTGACGTTAGTGTCTTCGTTAATCGGAATCAATAACAGACAATCAACGAGACAGTGGCTTTCAGAACACAAGAGCTCCAGGACGCGTGCAGCCACACGTTTTTTTTCTTCAGAATTTCTCTTTTTTATTCTACACATTAGATACGGATCCTCGTTAGAAAAAAAAATGGATGGGGTATTCATCCACTTCCATTCATCTATTTCCTGCAGAGTCATCCTCAGCAAGTCCCTTGTAGAACTATGTCTACTCTCTAGTAAAGCCCATAACTAGCGTACCATTACACTATTTACCTCAATTTCACAGTTACTTAACTCTTTAAAAAAATGACATGCACTTTTCTCCAGCAGCGCGTGCACACAATGGTACCTGGAGTGTAAAATAGCTGGGCATTAGGCACGGGGGAAAATCAATGTAATTATATTTATTGACATTTAACAGATCCGTTAAGCGCGTTTTATATAAAAAACACTAAGTAGCAACAATTCACGATTTACAGGACGAACAATGTATACTGAACTGAGGCTTACATTTGACAATAGCGAATGCCATTGCTGTAGAACAGTATTTTTCAACCAATTTCAACTGATGACACATTTAACAAGGTCTCAAATAGTTACGGGCCTCATGGCACACTTAAAAAGTGGTCTACAATTACTAAGGCACACTAGTACTCGGATAGAAATTGAATAAGGCAATAAGTATATGTGTCATGTATGAACATAAATGAGTTATTATATATGTGGTAAGGTTATAAATTTGGAATATAAGGAATGCCTAAGTTTGACCGGGTGTGTTTGTATATTCTTTTGTTTGGCCATGGATGAGCATATTGTACTATTTGTTTACATTGACCATTTTCCAAGCTCATATCGTCCATGTATGGAAACTCGAAAATTTTAAGAATAGCTCAAGCATGACCATTCAAAATCTTAAATACGGTTCGTAAATAACAAAATATAACCAATCAGTGCAGTGGTTTAATATGACACATAATGGCTATATATGAACAGTCATAGGCAAATATTTGCAAATAGCAGTTACCTCAGATCATTATTTTATTAGCAGTTTATTACAGTTTTTCACTTTGTCATCAGTTTACAACCATTTTTTTCATAAGGAACTGTTTGGGAATTTCACATAGGCCTACTACGTATATAACCACTATAACTTGCCAAGTACAATGCCCACCATGACAAATGTCTAAAGGAGATTTTGCATGTAACCAAGTTTATTTATTTCATAAAATACATAAAGCATCGAGGGAGCCTAAATAGTCATTAGAATTCTTATAGTTATGTGTTTTTTCAAACCTTTTGAACTCACGACACACAAAATGGCGCTTAAAATTTTCGCGGCACACCAAATGTATTTTAAGGAGAGATTTTCTGTCATTTTTCAAGGAAATAAAAGAAAAATTACTTTTTTAATAAAAATAAATCGGCTCGAAAACGTACATTTTTAGTGTTTAATTTTTAGTCACAAGTATTATATTGACCCTCCCTTAAACTTCTGCGGCACACTTACACACCCTTCACGGCACACCGGTTGAAAAACACATAGTTATTCAACAGTTACCAAACTGACCATACTATGATAACATATATACTCACGTTTACCACAACAGGTTGGTCACCCTGCACACATCGTTACATTTGAATACTAAAACCCACATGTCAACGAGCTATGTGCATAATCGTCCAACAATATTTCGCATATATAAATAAACAGCGAACAAAAACAAGGTCGAGGGTGGGATTCTCGAGACTTGCTCAAATCGAGTGACTTTTTTAAAAACATTTGCTTTGTGTTCTGAATTCACTTCCTTTTCTCCTACAATGCCAAGCATAGGAGGTCTGGTAGCAAAATGGGTTGGAATGTTTGAGGTTGGTCTCACGGGAATATGGGATGAGCAAGATGGAGGTCTACGGACAATGCCCTTTAGAACAGCTATAGATTCTGAATTAATAAACAGGGCGATCTGGTGGAACATCCCTTTTTTTTTGCTATCGGATGAAGGCAGATCGCAGTTTTAATGTTTTCATTAGGAGCAAATAGGTTTACTAATAACTGTCAGCTTCAGACCACCAACAAACCAATCCTCCATTTGTACAACTATCTTTTTCATTGCGAGACCACATTATCAACCACCTGGAAAACTATTTTGCATATTTCTCTTCATATTCATTAGACATATAAGATTTGTAGACTAGCAAAACAAGTAATATCATTTTTTGGAGAGGATCAAATGCTGGTGTGGTTAGGGGTCATTCAAAAAAGACGTCCGCAAGAGGGGTTGGGGGCGGGGTCTACTGGCAAGTGGAAAGGGGGAGGAGTGGGGAAAGCCATTATGGACGTCCACTAATGATGACATTTTTCAGTTTTTGGATTTTCTGTTTAAGTTTTAAAGGTCAGTGAAAGGGGAAATGGACATCAGAAGAAATGTGTCCCATGTCCCTAATGTACTTGAATTATTAAAACCTCGGGAAAGTGGGGAATGAATTATGCCTAACTTTGTGTTAAACAGCAATTTTATGCTGGAATTTCCCTTCGAGGTCAGGAAATTTCCGTTAATCAGAAAAAATATGGAAAAATGTCGTGGAATTGGTAGCGAGGCAGGTGTTTTATCTTCCAAAAATTTTTCTGGACACCCTACTTTTCAAAAAAATTAAGGACGTCTATAGGGAAAGGAAAAGAGGGAGGGAGAGGGGGTGGTCTGGGCTAAAATGGCACCATGCGGGCAGTGGGGTGGGGGGTCAATTTATGAAGGAATTTCAGAGACGTTCTTTTTGAATGGCCCCTTTTAGAATATATGGCGGACACTTCAATCATTCTGTGTTGCTAATAAATAGTATGAAATGAATCAATTTCAGGAACACTATAATTCTCAAGATCTTAAACAGAAGAAATCTGTGATCTCAGAACCGATAAATATACGACACGCCCTGTGGCATCCCATTGTAATAATTATTTAATTAAAATAATCCAAGACAGGATAAATTCCGCACATGATTATACACAAGATTACGTAAGTATTGTAAATGTTGCTATTAATTTGAATTTGCGACACGATCCAATTTCCACTAGACTGAAACCGTCAAGATAGCATGTATAAACAAACTGGATCGGACATGTAGGATGGTCACGTTTTATGAATTCGTTGCAAAATTTCATTGAGTAGATGCTAAGCATACTCACCCAAGACATGATGCCACTTATCTCGAAGGCCATCACAAGAAAAAACCGTAGTCGGCATATCTGTGGCTTGCACAACCCTTTATCAAGTTATCTACTACTTGACTTTCATCTCCAAATAATTATCTCAACGAGATAGATGGAAGATAGATGCAAATTTGTTGTAAAATATGTTTGATAAGCGAAATATTTACTTCCTGTTTGCTCAATTCATAAGGGTTATAATTGAGCACAAGAGCACGGACTTTTTCATGGTTGGCCTCCTCTGTCATTAACACATTTGGATGACTGTAAATAAGGCATTCTAATGAGAAATAGTTTACACAAATTGGCTTTTGCAGAAAAATATCATATGAGAAGAAGAATTTATGTCTGTGTTAGTGCAAAATGATAAGATCTTAGCAATAGTATTTTTACGTGTAAGTTTAGAAGAAATTTTTAATGAAACAACAACAGAAAATATTTCTAAATTTTCAAAATTTTAACTTTTTCAACCGCTGAGTTTCTTGGTTGACTAGGAAAAATACACACTTAACATATCCTCAAGAGGGGGTAATGCGGGATGTGGACACTTGTGTGGATAGGGGGGAGGGAGGAGGGGGGAAGCCATTATGGACGTCCACTAATGATGGCATTTTTCTGTTTTCTGTTGAATTGAGTTTTAAAGGTCAGTGAAAGGGGATAGGGACACCAAAAGAAATGCATTCCCAGTCCCAAATGTACATTAATTTTTAAAACCTCGGGGATTGTCTGGAATTATGCCTAAATTTGTCTTAAACACTAATGTTAAGCTGGAATACCAGAAAAATCTGGAAAAATATCGTGGAATTGGAAGCTAGATGGGTGCTTGGACATTTATAGGATGGGTCTTTGTATGTTCCATCACATTTTGTGGACACCCTACTTTTCAAAAATATTAAGGACGTCTATGAGGGCGAGGGAGTTAGGACGAGGAAGGAAGTCTGGGCTAAAATGGACACCGAGTGGACATGGGGTATGGGAGGAATCAATTTTTGAAGGAATTTAGGGGACGTACTTTTTCAATGGCCCCTAATACGTTAGATAAGGATAAGGTGTTGTTTTTTTTTTGTTTTTTGTTTTTTTCATGAGCACATTTTTCCTAGAACAGATGATTGAAAATAGCAAATTCATAGAATATGTATTTTGATCCAGCTTACAAGAACAAAAATAAAATTCTAAAACTATAAATAAATTTGAAGAAGCTCTAATTCCATGTTGGAACACATGTGTAATCTTCTATGAAATGTAAAATTAGTTCGGTTTAGTAAATTTCTCTTTCCACATCGAAAGCTGTTGATAAAACTAGAAAGAAACGAGAATTTACTATTGTTTCCTTAATAATGCCTCAAGAGCACCTAAGAGTTTTATAAGGTGTAAAGGTGTAAGTAAGGCTTTACCATGCCAATAAGCAACGAACAAGACCTTTGAAAAGAAGTGCTACATTAGTGACCACACAATGGACATAGGTTCTATTCCAGCAAATAAAACAAGCGATTTAGAGAGATGACTTCAATTTATTGGAAAATCGGACTTTATGGTCAATATTCTTTTCCCCTTTAACTTTACGGGGGCAGGTGGGGCCTACAAGTACCACTTAACTTCATCTAACATCAGAAGCTATTGCCAGCCTTCACCCGAAATAATTGTCCAGCATGGTCCACCCCCTCATTTCGGCCAAGCAAATTACGTCGCCCATGGCCCCTATTTTTCAAACCCAGCCAATCTTGTATAAAAAACAAACCTGGTACTACTTGTATCTCCTCCCCCTCCCACTTAATATGTTTTCAAACTTTTTTTACTTAATTATGGCTGAGTATATAGCAGCAGTTAAATAACCTTAAATAACTGGAATAGGTCTTGTAGTATCTCACGAATCTCGAGGGGGGAAAAAACTGACCTTTTGTGCACCGTGTGGACGGCATTTTGCAATAAACGAAAACACCAATTTCGAAAGATGGATTTTAACCAACCCACACGCAATTCATTAACTCTTTAGACGTGCAAAAACAGAATTTCTCAGGACTTCATTTCCGAGACAGATAGTACGTGTAGCATTCTAGACATCTCCAACATTTGTCAGGAAGCACGATTAGCATCCTAGAAAAAAAATGCTTTTTTGGTATTTTTTTGCTCAATTGGCATATCTGGATTTCCAAACTCGCCTTTCATTAAAGTAACTTTCTAGACTTTCATTTCATCTTTTCAGAACCTAGACTGAAAATGACCTGTTATTTGTTTCTTGTTTACAACCCCTCTATGGAATGAGCTTTTGATACTTGAAAATTCACATCATACATAGTAAAATCCAAGTAACACCTTACTAACATGCGGTGGCGCCTCGTGTATAGGCACTGTGGAACTTGCAGCACCCCCCCCCCCCTTGATAGCATCAATTACATTCAAGATAATGAGACTTTTTTTCTTTAATTCTTTCTAATTTAATTTATTCTTCAATTTATTTAATTAATTCTTTAGCCATCCCCAGTTAATAAAAAAAAATAAAAAATCGTTTATATGTTACTGTGCGTTTACAGCTCCACCAGCGCGGTGTTTGACTGTTGTGCGCATGCGCACATAGGCAGCTACACTACGGGCTGCGAGGTAGAGAGAGTACTGTGGCTTCCGCAGTGCCGATCTTGGCGTGCTGACGTACAGCGCCCTCACTAGTTGTAGGTACGAGCGCCATTGCTAACATGTGGACGGGGAATTCAGATATAAAAGCAATTTCTTTCCAAAAAAAATTATATGCTAATTAAAAAAATATTGCTGATTTTATATCTGCCACTGAAATCCTATGCCTTTAATTTCCTACAAACTGGTTTTTTTTAATTTAAATGATTTAATGGGCCGGTTTCAACAAGCTTTTTTTCTTCATTTAAATGAGAATTAAATGGGTCGTTTATTGAAAATTAGTACTCTGTGCATTTCACTGGTGACCATTGAAGTTTCAATTAATTTTTGTTGATTAATGAAATTAAGGGTTTAATTTAGAGTGTCGGTTTCACTTGAATTTAGGGCTGCCAAAACCCTAAATTAACGTTTGTGAAGTACGTACTAAATTGAGATTTAATTAAATATTTTCATTTGACACCAATTTAAAACTCGGTGAAACTTGGAATAAATTAAATAATGCAGCATATACGTATAGTTTAAACTAATTATAAATATTTCCTAATTGTAGCAAAAACCATAATATACTACATATGCGGTTCTCAGAATATGTTAATGGCAATTAAACAGTATTTAAAATATTTACAATTTACAGCCACAACACCCACACAACCACAATATTTAGACAACATAACAGTCATCTTTAGCTGAAATGTTCAGTGTTTTTAGTGGACTTTTTAGTGGCTTAATAGGTGTACAATTTTGATATCTACATATATTTACAAAATGGCGCTGAAACAAACCCTGAGGGCAAGCTTTTTTTGCATATGCTTGTAAATTAAAACGTGTATATACATACGTACAATGTACGTCTTGGTGGAGACCCGGCTTAACAATTTGAAACTCTCACATACTAATATTAATGGATTTCAGACTAGTTTGGCAGGTTAATGAATGTCATTTTCCAGCCTCAAACTAATGAATTAACGAATTCAGTTTCATCTCACCTTAACCCTAGTTTTAGTGTGTTAATGGAATGGATCAAGCTCTTAATACTAATTTAATAGTTATTTGAACCCAGAATAGCAATGGATTCATGCCAGAC
The DNA here is from genome assembly GCA_034696685.1 of Julus scandinavius. Lineage (NCBI taxonomy): Eukaryota > Metazoa > Arthropoda > Diplopoda > Julida > Julidae > Julus > Julus scandinavius. The sequence continues at coordinate 8,446 of JAQGAE010002963.1, read as the reverse complement.
TGATCTAATTTTCGCATTTATAATTATACAATAGAACAATTCATTTGACAGTCTTCAAATATAGCTGAAAATTGCTTGGAATTCAAAGCAACAATGACGATTACGTCACCAATGACAATTCATCACGTGAATGTGGGTTTCACATTGTATGTACTCATAAACCGAATCACAATTCTCGTGCTGACAACAAAAAGGAATTGTTTGAATTAAATTAAAAAATAGAAAGTAATCCAAATTATAGAACAGCTGCTCAGTCACAAATATTTCAAGGTCATATTAACATTAGTTTACAGCATTATTAAACATACTCAACTAAGGCCTCTCTTAGTTTTGACTTTATCGAAACTTTCATATAATCTTGTAAACCGTCCCCATCTGTAAACATGCCCACAATTTCAATATACTTTTCATCTTATATCTTTTATCATTTCTGAATAAACGTTTTTATGGTTTGAATGTTCTACCAGAATCTTTTACATTAAAATTCAGTTAGAGAGGAAATTGGGGAAAATTAATCTTACCATCTAATCTAAATATTGTCATGAAGCTTTACAATAACTTTCAACATACAAATTAAAATATCAGAACGCATCAATAACAAATTAAATTTTATTATCAAAACTTGTTTTGCTCATGTTGATTTTTCTTATTGTGATTCATGAACAAAACTAACCCAAAAATAGTATCCATGTAAACGTTAGTTAATTATCGTTTAACAATTTCTCTCAATTTGCCCAGAGATAAGTATGTTACGAAGGCATGTATAATGTAGGATGACTATTGGAAAACTGCTTAGGTTATGCGCTTCCTGATTTTCAAATAGTTGTATCTAACGGATTAAGTATTCAGATTGTTTGAAATGTGAAACAATAAAGAAAAGAAGAGCAGTATCAACAGCGCCGAATTAATATTACATTTTTCTATTATGAAACACAATGGTTCCTTGTGTAAATGTACAGAATTTGAAAAAGAGGGAAAGGATGGGCTAGTGCAGGGGTATTTTTTAAGAAGAAATTATGTTTAATGCAGTATCCACCACCCCTACACTGCCCTGGAATGCAGGATCAAAGAGGCTTGTCCTGCCCCATAAATTCGACCAAACAATCGCTTTCGCTGCTTCCCACAAAAAGTTTCCATAAAACTTGTACATCATAAATTAACATTGGATTTGCCTTATTGTACCCACGTTTTTTTTCTCAAAAATATCGCTGTTCTTCCTGAACACTAGGTGGTAGGTTGCTCACCATGAACCTATTATTCGATAACAGAGTAAACCGAACAAATTGGATTTACCTCTAAAGGCCACTGTACAAAAATCCTTCAATTCAAATACAGTAGAACCTGTCTAAATGCATCCTGTGTAAATGAATAACCTCTCTAAACGCGTAAAATGTGCCTGTCCCGACTTGGGACCTATGTCAAAATGAATTAACCTACCTAAAGTAACAATAAATAATTTGTTTTATATAAGGGAATATCAACAATGGAATTGCTTGTTGGAACCCTCACCATAGTGCAAATTAAGTTCGAGTGACTGCCTAGATTTGAAGAATGGTATTATTTCTTTCCTAACCAGAATCTATGTTTTGTAATATCTTTTTCACATAAAAAAAATATAAAATAAGGTCGAATATACCTGTGGGTATTTTTAAGACAACTACTATGCTGCAAAATATTTCAAAAATTTAGAAGCGGAACAATCAGGCCTTCTTAAATGCCTTAAGAATGCTTTCTTTTCTGTAAACCACAACGTTATGAAAATATGAATTATAGGCTTGTAATGAGAATATTCACAGTATGCACATTTGTAGAACAACAGTGAATGAAATATATACACTTGTAACTAACGTACACAATGTATTGTTGGATAAAATGTAAGCCATTTGTTTTTTAAAGCTTGTGTTTCCTATATGAAAACCACAAAAATGGATAGAACAACCAAACAAACACGACGATGCAATGTAAATAACCCCTATTAAAGCTAATTAACTTGCCCATTTATTTTTATATGATTCCACTACTTCAGTTAGGTTATTTGCGTGGCGTATATAAAGACTAAAGAGGTGGTTATAACATTATACAAGTGCTTTCTTTTTTCCATCAAAGGGAACAAATGACGATAGACCCAAAATGTAAATCTACAACAAAAAAGAAATTAAAAATGGCAATGACAACAATTTCATTCAAGTACTTTATCAGCATTGTTCAGTATACATGACCTATAAAGGTCTCCTATAAACTACATTTTTAAATATCTTTTTTCTTTTCTTTAGCCAACAATTTGATTAAACTTATTATGCAAATTTTCGGCTCACAATTAGGATTGGTTTAAATCAGGCAAGTTTAAAACAGTATAAAATTCACAAGCACTACTTTCAGATTTGCTAATTTATATAGGGTCTCATATGCCATATTACGTCCCATATATATTTTTAAACATATATGACCATATATGGTCGTTTTATGTCGGTGTATGGAATTGAAAACAAGGAATTTGAAATTTTCTTAAAGTATTACAAAGTATCGGCACATATACATATATGTACAGTGTATATTGAATACACTCATGTATAGATACACTGTATGTACCTAATTGTACATGTTCATACATTGGCATATATGGAAATACTTGTACATGTTCATACATTGGCATTATATGGACATAATTAAACATGTCATATATGGGCATACTTATACATTGGCATGTCATATATGGACATAATTAAACATTGGCATGCCATATATGGACATACTTATACATTGGCATGCCATATATGGACATACTTATACATTGGCATGCCATATATGGACATTAATTAAACATTGGCATGTCATATATGGACATTAATTAAACATTGGCATGCCATATATGGACATAGGTACTTATACATAAGCGGTATACATACTAATACATTGAAGTGCCGTATATGGGCATACATACCCTATGTGATAATAAACATTCCTGACGCGAGAGGGGGAGCAAATACCCCTGGACCAGGATTTCTGTAGAGGGCCCTCCCCGGGTCCCTCCCCTCGGTATCAATATTTTCCCCCGGGCCTAGCTGGCCCTATAGCTCTCGACGCCCTTGCTATATATGCATATACCCATACGGAATTCCCCCTATACATGTACTATATCCATACAAGTTCCACACAATTATTCTAACCGGGTTATACTTCAATTTTTTTTTAAAAAAATGCTAAACAGGTGACGTTCTACATACTAATTAAGGCCTTCGATTCTTCAACTCCGAGCATGCAGAAACAATGTCGACATTACATAATCTCGTAAAACTTCTGAAAAACCTCAGCTTATTCCATCCCACTAGCGATATGGCCAGATGTGAAGTTTGAAGTTTTCGCATCAGACGCAAAGGAGGAGGAGGTGCTCGAAATTGAAACATTCAGAGACAGGTTCGGAACATAAACAAACGATGGTCTTCAATTAACCTTTCTTATGGGAAAAACAGCTCCGAAGTTCACTTTATTCCCATCACTCCCGTGTTCTTCAACTTTCTAAAGATTAGCCAGGTCGGCCTGGGGCCTTTCCTCGAAGAGCATGCAAAAGATACACGCGTGAGTGCAGTAGGCAATTTTCTGCTTTTTTTTTTTTTTTTTTTTTTTTTTTTTTGTACATATACTCCCCCTTCAAATCAGCAAAGCAGGTACCAAGGCCTATAGAGAGGACAATCGTATTTAACGATCGCCTCCCCCACATGTTCGGCCCTCGGCCCGGGGCCTTCTCACCTGTCCAGCGCCCCTGTCCGAGCGCCTACCACATGCCATGGGGGTGGAGGGGGAGGCGAACGAAGAGGTGCATCCACCTATATAACAGCTGCCGCCACCGGGTGCCCAGGGCGTTCTCAGACCAAAACCGGTCACCCCGCGCGATTCTCCCTCAGAGCCTGGTCTCGTTTCGGCCCAACCCCCCCGGGCCCCGGGTTTCGTTTTCGTGATTGTTTTCGCCTAATTACACGCCCGCGCTGTGGGAGTAGCAGCGTTGCTTCTAATAAATAACCAAACGCGGCAATGGAACGTCGAAACCTTGGGGGTGAAGGGTGGGGGAGGGGATTTAAGGTGAGGTCAGCCTGTCCGAAAATGCGTTTTCCAATGCCTTCCTCCGCACCATTTACGTGTTCGTGGTGTTATCAGAACAGTGCAAGGGTTCTGAATGGTACCGTGAAATGTGGATACAGTATAACCTGTGTAAATTCATCCTGTGTAAATGAATAACCTCTCTAAAAGCATAAAATGTTCTGGTCCCGACTTGGGACCTGTGTATATAAATGAACCTGTATATAGGCATAACCTGTCAAAATGTATATTTTTCACAGGTCCCAAGCGTGTTTTCAGACTTATGGAAAATATCATGTATGGACATGAATGGGGCATACTGTTTGGCCCTATATCTGTTTTCCATTGGGGATGTGCCTCGAAAAAAGCCCTAGCCCAAAGTTACCCCACATGATAGGGTAATTTTGAGACTGAATTTGATGGGAATATCTCTGCAATTTTTAATCAGAGAGTAATAATGATGCCGCATTCAGAAAGAGAATGGTTAATTCTGTTTAACCTGGTTAGTTTAGGGTCTTAATTATTGAGCAGTTTTTCAAAATTCCATAAAAACACCAAAAACTGGCCCAAACTAACCACATTTTACGGTATTCTTGAAGTTTAAAAAATTCGTTTGAATACGTTATGAAACACGATTCCAAAAAAATGAAAAGGGTATTTTGCAAAATATAATAGATCTTTCGAAAACGACAGAACAACATGTTCAGAACGTCATCGAAACATCTCCGAATCGTTTTGACAAAAGCCAAAAGACAGGTTAATTGCAGTCTGTGACGGTCCATCAAAAAACGCAATGGGGAGTTTCTCCATTTAGTGGACAACTTTGTTTTGGTGTCAGATGGTAGATTTTGGGGGGGAAAAAGCGTAATTGATTTCTATATGCGGTTTATGTTACCTTACCTATCCAATTTGATGTCCAGATCATGCTGTGAACTCAGATTTCGAAATACTGACCCCCAAATGGCGGGTACATCTATGTAATGCGTTCAGCAGGAGTTTTAAATCTAATGAAATTCCCGAATTCTCAAACTTAAGCACATACTTTTGGCGTTTTCAATAACATTTTTTGTACAAACAAGAAGAATCCCTGTTAACCGGCTGTATCAGAGAGGTATAAAAATCAAAACGTATCATACCTTTATTTTTCAAAAAGTATTTTTTTAAAAAAAGACAAAGATTGATTTTGTAAATACGTTAATTACTAACTAGTAATTGTTACTCCATGAGTTTTATAAGTATGATTATTTTTCTCTATATAAAATCCGGATTAACCGACTCCCTTCCTGACACACCTCCAGTCCCAACCAGGACGGATAAGAGGGATTCTATTTTATCCATATTTTGCCACCAATGTAATAAAAATATATTCTATAACGCCTTCTGCAAGTCCTTTAGATCATAACTACTAATTCCTTACAAGTAAATAGGCAAGTTTTCATAAATATGTTAATTTACAGTCCAGGACATGTAAAATATACTTAGTACAGTATGAAAGTTCCAAACAATAGATTAAACATTTTTTTTAAAACATGGGAAATATGTCAGTGCTTATTCAAATATTCTGTGCTCGTATTTTCCACGGGAAATCCCCATTGGAAATTTCAAAAACGGAATCTTCAAACACACCCACACCTATCCTGGATATCCTTAATGACAATTAACCTTTGTCCCCCAGATTATCCCATGGAGTTGATATGACGATGACCGGTGCCATATCGTGATAACCGGACATATGGAGCAGGTTCCACAGTTTTCGGAGGTGTAGACCTTGTTTAACCGCTGTTTTAATAATTGAGGTTAAACAGACTCAATTTAAAAGCCTACTTATTATCCATGTATTATTATATAATTTCAAGCGGATATCCACTTATAATGATTATACTTAACAAGTGCAACACCGCAACCGTTGTTCCGCTTGCAACAATTACACTGTGGTAATATCAGGATACAAGTCTGCCATATCGGCCTTCTGGATTAATTTATGTGGCAATTTAAGCATCATTGCCCAATTTAGTCAACAGATATGTGTGAAATTTAGGGGTCAAATGCTGGGGAATGTGCAAGAAATTTCAGAACTTAAAGTCACATTTACACGATTTTAACTTCTAAAATATGTAATAACATTTGCAGTTGAAAGATTCATTCTACAAACCTCATTAAAAATGAAAATATCTTAAAATAAACAGGTTGAAAATTAATGAATTTTAATAAATTTCTTACTTGAAACTAAATCCCAACAACTTTGGATGTGGTAATTTTAGTGATGTGCTAGGCTATATATGTTGCATGTATTTTAACAGGAATATCACCATGGTATTTAACAATATACATTTTAGTGCTAAATTGAACAATAAACGTACTATATGGCACATAAATGTGAAATTCCAAATATGACCATATCAGAAATTTGGCATTTATGAAAATATATACACATACATGGCATTTTTGTCCATAAATGCCAACGTATGCACATACATTAACGGATATATCCATACACATGGGAATGCACATATGTGTGTAATATTAATACTTGAATTTTCTAATCATACATTGACATAAAACACCATAGGGGCCATTCATAAAGGACGTCCCTGGAATTCCTTTCAAAATTGACCCCACCCCAGTACACACGGTGACCATTTTAACCCAACTCCCCCTCCCCTTTCCCTTCCCCCATAAACGTCCTTTATTTCTTTGAAATGTAGGATGTTCAGAAAATTTGGGAACATACAAAGGCCCATTCTATAAATTTCCAAGCATCCGTCACTTTGCCAATCCACGACATTATATTGAATAACGGAAATTTAGTAACTGCGAAGAAAAATTCCGGCATAAAATAGGTGTTTAACACAAATTTAGACTTAATCACCGACTTTCCCGAGGTTTACAAATTAAAGTACATTTGGGACTGCACAAATTCCTTCTTCTGTTCCTTTCCCATTTCACCTCAAAGGGAAATTTCAGCATAAAATTGCAATTTAATACAAAATTAGGCATAATTCTCAAGTTACCCGAAGTTTTAATAATTCAAGTACATTAGGGACTGGGGACACATTTCTTCTGATGTCCATTTTCCCTTTCACTAACCTTTAAAACTTAAACAGAAAAACCAAAAACTTGAAAATGTCATCATCAGTGGACATCCATAATGGTTTCCCCATCCCTCCCTTATGTCCACATGCCAGCAGACCCCTCTTGGGGACGTCCTTTTTGAATAGCCCCATATATGTTTTTGGACATTTGGACATGTTGTATGGGACATAATATAACAAATATGGTTCTATATAATTTTTCCATCTGGGGGATGATTCATCAACAGAATAAGGAAAATCTTGACATCATTGGAATGAAGTTAGGTTGTAGTGTCAATACAGTTCTTATTACTAAACATTTCTGCAGCCTGACATCTGAACTAGTTTATGCCATAAATGCAGTAAATACTACGCAAATATGGATGTGTTAAATATTATTTTAGAAATCAGAAACCTCGTTAGGTCAATACCTGCCAACATTTTTCCAATTGCCAAAAAAAAAAAAAAGTGGAAGCAGTAGCGAGTAGTAGAGGTTAAGTGCCAAGAGCGAGCCTACCCATGCATGGTTATTATAGGTAGCCCACTCTGCAGTGGGTCTCCTTTGTTTTCAACTAAAAAGAATGTGCTAATCAACTGTCACTTTTATGAATCCAATTAACCCCGGTCCTTCTTCATGTTTGCAAAAATAACTAGAGCATTCTCGCCATAACTCGCAGCGAATTCTTGTATCGTTTTCAAGGTGTGTTTTTGCGGACGCCCCAAGCAACCCTTTTAACTCCTGCCACCAAATATCTATTCCTCTGTTGCCAATTCTTCTGTGGAGTTCATCGTTCAGATCTCGTTGCAGATGGCAGAGATACAGGAAACAATCTGGCTAATTTAATTAGATAATTGACTAATTGGCTAGAACTCGACGCGAGGGATTCAGATTGCAGATTGAGTCCTGAGCATTTGCTCCAACTTTTAAGTGGAGATAACACAACGAATTTTTGAAAATTAATTTCCATTTTATTGATTTTGAAATGAAAATTTCGTCAGGGACTTTAAATTATTGAGGCTAGAAATCCTCCTGCCTCGAGACCATGCTTGACTTTTTTCCCCACTAAAATACAAGGATTATGAAATACAAAATATATGTGCAAAACTTTAAACGTGTTCTTATAAAATTTAGAAATTTCATAAGAATACATTTACACCTTGTTCTACAACTAATTATTGGTTTTTTTTTTCTTCAAATGCATCAATTAAAAATTAACGTGGGTTCTAATACCCTGGACACACTATGTACTTAAACTAGTTTAGCACTAATTTGGATTATCTTTCTAGAAGCTGGTTATCTT
>JAQGAE010002962.1:0-16054 GCA_034696685.1 Julus scandinavius | reverse complement strand
GAAGGACACACTACCTAAGGTAATCTAGTTTAGCAGACTTAAACTAGTTTAAGTTCATAGTGTGTCCAGGGTATTAGATCAACACTTTCCTGGTTGGAGATTGGAGGCCATTACTGTACTTGTAAATGCACTAAAATGTGGCATAATAGCTAGTGACTCATTTAGGATTGAAAAAGGGAAAATTCCCTTTTTTGCAGCTGTATGTGCACATGTCTATTGATCGATGAACCTGTCTAAAAGCATAACCTGCCTAGAAGCATTTTTCACCGGTCCCAAGAGTATGCATTTAGACAGCTTCTAATGTACACCTATACCTCGCTATATGGCATATAACGGCTTTTTTAAATTATGACACTGTTTCGATTTATGGCCCTCAATGTTTCATTATGCGGCTAAAAAAAAATGCTGAAATTAAAGAAAGTTGCCAAAAATGTGATAAATTACCCAAATTTGCACAAACAAGGTCGGATTTGGCTAACAATAAAACAACTTATGGTTTTCACTAGGGAAAAAATGAAAATTCGTTATACGGCTTTTTCGCTTTACAGCCAACTTTTCCGGAACGTATCTAGGCCGTAAAGCGAGGTATGGGTGTATTTGGCATCAAATTTAAAAAAGATTGTGCTGAACATATTACAGTAACCAAAATTTAGCCAGATTTATTCTAACCGGATGCCCCTGAAAAGCAGGAAATGTTATCAGGCTCTACAGGACTCGGCCAGACACGCCCTTTTTAAGATGTGTGGGGTTATTTCATGATAATTTTTGTTAGTACAAAAGATAGCATCCCAATTCCTTGTTATGTTAGGAATACCTTAAGTTAGCCCTAAAGGCGCATCTCCACCAAGACGTATATTGTACATACATACACGTTTTTTCGAAGGTATGCAAAAAAAGTTTGCCTTCCTTGATCTTTCAGCCATGTATGTAACATCGGCTGAGCCGTTAGCCGTCGGCTCCGCTCAGCTATTGGTCACTACGCATACATTTGCACACGTTTTTTCCAGTTTTTGGTGGAGACACTTTCACATACATTCTCATGTATGTACGTACAAGGTTTGAGTTGTTTTAATTCGTGTATGTACGTCTTGGTGGAGACGCGCCTTTACTGAGGAAAAGCATTCATATCGCCTGGAACTGTAATTTTAATGACTTTAATTTAATGAATGTAATTTAAGGTAAAAAATTTAAACGTGACATAATTATTTGTAATCTTTTGTAATCTTGGAAAGACTTTATGGCCACCTGTATATTCATACCCTGCAGACTGTTGATTATATCATATTTCCACAAGGATGTCAAGCATGGCCCATTTTATTTGACGTTTAATAAAATCAATCAACTAATAAATTTAGTCTTTTTATGTAATTTGATTTGGTGTTGATGCTTGAATGGAATCGTAGTGTATTTCATTATCCTTTTCTCAAGTGTCATATTTCGATTTCCCATCATTTTATATAGTGTTAACTTCTCATATTTTTAAACATAAAATTGCTTTTGTGCTTCTTAATTTCAATAAGTGGATGTCAGTTAATCGCTCGATTGATGACCGATTAATGTCTTGTTCTCCTGATTATTGAGTCTTCAGATCTTCTCTTTAGTTTCCTCTATTGATTTTCACTCCTCTTTAGGCCTAATCCATTCATCAGCATTCGTGTTCCTGACCAATTAAAGCAGTATTTATCGATCAGAAGCGCCATTAATCCGCAGCCAATAATCGTTATTTTTGTCTGAATCATGAAATTAAGCGAATCTGGCCTCCAATTAAGCTGGCGCGAATTTTGGCACTGACTTTTTAATTATTAATAAGCGGATCAAAACGTTAATAACGTTGTTTCGAAGATGATCTTATGCGGATCTTTCGGAATTCTTATGCTTGGTGACGACATCATGTGACCTTAACGTTCACGTGTTAGTGATGACGTGCATTTCAGAGATAATTTTACATAATGGGTCAAGGCATTGACCATTTTCAGCCCTTCAATTGCCATATACAGTAGAACCTGTCTAAATGCATCCTGTGTAAATGAATAACATCTCTAAATGCATAAAATGCATGTGGCCATGCTTGGGCCATATTTAGCCATTAAATTGCATGTATAGCCATGTATGGACCATATTTAGTCTTTAAATTGCATATATAGCCATGTATGGACCATTTATAGCCATGTATGAACCATATTTAGCCTTTAAATTGCATATATAATTTAAATATGCATAAATTAATAAATATGCTTTAAATTGCATAAATAGCCATGTATGGACCATATTTAGCTTTTAAATTGCATATATAGCCATGTGTGGGCCATATTTAGCTTTTAAATGGCATATATAGCCATGTATGGACCATATTTAGCCTTTAAATTGCATATAGTATATATAGCCATGTATGGACCATATTTAACCTTTAAATTACGTATATAGCCATGTATGGACCATATTTTGCTTTTAAATTGCATATATAGCCATGTATGGACCATTTATAGCCATGTATGAACCATATTTAGCCTTTAAATTGCATATATAGCCATGTATGGACCATTGTTAGCCTTTAAATTACATATGTAGCCATGTATGGACCATATTTAGCCTTTAAATCACATATATATATAGCCATGTATGGACCATATTTAGCTTTTAAATTGCATATATAGCCATGTATGGACCATATTTAGCCTTTAAATTGCATATATAGCCATGTATGGACCATATTTAGCCCTTAAATTGGATATATAGCCATGTATGGACCATATTTAGCCTTTAAATTGTGTATATATATATAGCCATGTATGGGCCATATTTAGCATTTAAATTACATATATAGCCATGTATGTACCATATAAGTGTACCTAGAACATGCCCTTAACTTGTAAATGGAAGTATTTCAAACAATTTAAGTATTTTCTATTTCAATTTGTATGCCCTAAACAGTCGAAAAGGCTTTTTTTGTCTGCTATAAAATGGCGTCGAAGGTACGTAAATTGTATAACGGCGCTTCAGACTAAAGACCCACTTTTGAATAGTGGTGTATAGGCACGCAATAGGCCTTATCGTTAGATTGCAGTTTAGTTGACTCGAGATTTAACAATAGAGCATCTGATATGTATTCATCCATTCAATGGAGAGATCAATGGCTGCCTAGCAACCGTCCCCTATTTGGATTTATGAGAAAAGGTAACGGATCTGTAACACCTGAAATCGAAGTTGTGACGCCATCTTATAGTGGTTCTTCGAAAAATAAATAGACCTCACAATTGTGGATGCCAAAAATGGAATCACCAATATCGGATTTTTACACCATTGCATTTCTTAATTTACAACAAAAAGGAGCTTGTATTTTATGAATGTTTGACCATGACTCACATTTTGACCAATGTTGCACCGTTTTACCACTAGGCGGCCCCAGCAAGTCCATTCTTAACATGATCCTAAACTTAATGCTCAGTCATAATGACTGAGTATTCAATTTTGATTTCTTGCCAAGATTGTTTATTTTTCTAAAAAAAATACTTTAAAAATTACTAAAAACAAAATACATTTTAAAAAAATAAATGAAATTACCCGGGTAGCAGTGATAGTCATTTTGTAGTCGATTAATCGATACTAACTCATATATTGTCATGACTAATGACTAATTGGTCAGTCATTAGTTTTGGATCTTGTGATTGATGACTGATTAGTCGTTAGTTATGAATTCTTTGATTTGGTGAGTGATTAGTCATTGGTTTTTTGGATCTTCTGATTGATTATTGTGAGTCATAAAAAAGTAGAACCCAATACAAAAAATCACAACTTCGTGAAAAATGCTTCGATTGAAATAAAATTTGACACTTACATTACATAAAACAATAGTGTATGAACAAAAAAGCTTGTTCCGGACTTGCGACAAATCTCGGATTTTTTCATTTTTCAACAAGAACCGTGCTTGAAAAACAGTTGAACTGCTGCAACCGGAAACGCCACAGTTCATCGAACCCAACCGCTGGCCACAAAACAGTCCGGACTCGAATCCGGTGGACTACAAAATTTGGGGAGTTCTTCAGGAAAAGGTTTACAAATCGAAGATTAATAATATCGAAGACTCAAAACTACGAATTAAGAAAACTTGGATTGAACTCGACCGGCGTATACTCGATTCGTCAATCAAACAATGGCGCGTTAGTCGCCGGGCTTGTGTAAAGGCCACCGGAGAACATTTTGAGCACATTCTGCAATATATTTTTGTTCCAACACTATTGTTCTATGTAATTGCCAAATTTTATTTAAATCGAAGCATTTTTCACTAAGTTGTGATTTTTTTAATGTGTTCTACTTTTTTATGACTCAGTGTATATACATGGAAAATGACATACGTGTTTATTTACATATTTGGAAATACAGGGTGCGCCAATAAAAAGTAAGTTAACTTTAATAAAATCATAAAATGGTTATTTGTTAATGGAATTTATTGAAAATTTGTACATGTGCACTTAAATAGGATACAAAAAAATTCCCTATTTCAATTTGTGTTCAAAGTTAGCACTTTTCTCCGAAAACAGTTTCAAAAATTGCCTAGCACTGTAATTTTTCATTTTACGCAAAAAACTTACCACGGTTCTTTCTTCTTCAGTGTACACCATTTTTAAAAGAAAAATTCGAATGATTACGTCATTAAAAAAGAACGTGAACGAGGGCAAATCGAAAGTAAAGAAAAAAACAATATTTGTAAAAAATTTCATTAACAAATAACCTTTTTATGATTTTTATAAAGTTGGCTTACTTTTTATTGGCCCACCCTGTATATACCCATCTCGCCTGTGAGATTGTAGTGATGAAATGTTATAATATTTGGTATTATTTTTGAATATATGACCATGCTAATCCTTCTATGTAGATATCCATATATGAAAATATTTCCACCTGGGAAAGCCCTATCACATATATATAGCGCCTCCTGGATTGAATTTTTGCACTGATGCCAATGAAGACATTCGGTGAAAGATGAATGTTCGTTAACTAGATGCAAACACGCAAAATATTTTTTTTTCTGGCTCTTAAGTACGTTTCCAGTCAATATATCAAGGCTATTATCGTATGAAAAGCGAAAATCAATATGGCATGTATGTTGGCAAACCACATGTACATGTACTTGTGCAGTTTATGCGAATTCCCCGAACGAAGAAGAAATATTTTGAGAAATTTAAGAGGCCTTTATCTGAAACGAGGAAGAGATATACTTATATACAAAAAAAAACCTGATACTAATAAAGTAAACAATAACTCATTGTACAGGAAGATATTTTTAATATATGGCTTTTTTGTGCTAAATTGCTAAATTATTATTTATTTTTTTGTACAAAAATGCAACTAAAGCATAGTTTATGATAAATTCGTATGCGCAACCAAAAATGTGATGTCTATTTTAAATTATGCAAATTATTCATGCATGATGTCATCATGTATATGTTATTTAATTTATGGACAATCTGAAGAATAGTTGTATAAAGTTTTTAAGGTCGGTACGCACCAAACGAAACATACACATGCAAAAGAAACATACACAAAAAACCCTGAAACAAAGTTTTTAGCATATTTTTCGAAACATGTGTCTCAAAATTGTGTCAAAAAACGGGGGAAAACACGAGTGTACGCACCTAAGACACATTTCTTGAAACAAGGTGGAGCTTCATATTGGTTGATACGGCGCTTTTATCACCGGCTGTATATGATCCAGTATTGTGAATTTCGCGGATATATTTCAAAATTAAAAGCACATGGTGCAATGCTCTACGTCATCATGTGAAGTCCTTGGCAAAAGCGCCTTAGCAAGAAAAATTTTGACACATTTTTTCCTTTGATCCGAACCGCCTCTCGAGCGATCGAAACGACACATCAAGAAACATCAAAATGTGTTTGAAAATGGCCGTTTTCGACACATTGTTTTACAAACACTTCTGGACTCACCAAAGTTTTTTTGTGTATGATTTTTGGGTCTGAATGTTTCGTTTGGTGCGTACCAATCTTAAGACACATTTCTTGAAACAATGCAGAGCTTCATATTGGCTGGTACGGCGCTTTTATCACCGGCTGCATATGACACAGTATTGTGAATTTCGCGGATATATTTCAAAATTAAAAGCACATGATGCAATGCTCTACGTCATCATGTAAGGTCCTTGGCAAAAGCGCCTTAGCAGGAAACATTTTGACACATTTTTTCCTTTGATCAGGACCGCCTCTCGAGCGATCGAAACGACACATCAAGAAACATCAAAATGTGTCAGAAAATGGCCGTTTTCGACACATTGTTTCACAAACACTTCTGGACACACCAAGGTTTTTTGTGTCTGAATGTGTCGTTGGTGCGTACCGACCTTAACATTACAGAAGTTCATTATCAAGAAACCTTAGCAGCCTGTTTATACAACGCCATATCAGCACTGAAAAAATGATGAAAAACCCAAGGTTTATATCCTAACTAGCTTAAATCCCCAAAGGCCCTAATTTTATATAGCTGCAGAATCAGCTGGATTTCTTCTCGATGGTTATATACAGGGTGGTATATCCCATGTCCATATATGACATTTCCTTACATTATATTTATAATAAATGATGTTTGTTTCTTAATTTTTCCAATTTGTCCAATTTTAAAATCCCTTTATGAAGATGTTTTTCTTTATTATTTCGTTATCTTGACTTTTAAAGGTATACAACCAACTCCATCTTCAATAGTTTTGCAATGTCCATACTGTACATGATTCGATAGAAGTAATTGGGTTTCATGCAGGTTAGGCCTAAATTCAAAGAGCAAATCCATTTTGGGTAGTATGCTCTTCGAATTTAAATTGAACAATTTCGTGAAAAAAATGGACCATTCACCATAGATCTGGGTCTCTGTTGGATGCATCTCAAATGCAATTGCATCTGTTTTATTTTAGTGTTTTAGACAAGTGACACAACCAAATCTACTTGATCCGAGATGTTACGTGTCCTATTTATGATTGCTTTTCAAAATAAAATGCAAACAGTGCCAATATCCATGTGTAAACGTCAATAAATGTCACAAATATTCCGAAATTTTAAGGTAATAACATTCCAAATGTCATTAAATTTCTGTAAAATTGACCATACTGGATATATGCATATGGATTGGACGGCCATATTGGTACACCAAAACACAACACTATACAGAGTGAAGTCTAATTCAGTACATGGAAACATTTAGATAGAATAGGATTTCAGAAAACATGTTGCGCGTAAGATGACCAATGATTTTTCTGTTTTTACGATTATAAAAGTTTTGTCTTTAAAATTATGGCGAAAATATCAATTAGAAACTTGTAAAGCGTAATTCAATTAGTATAAAGTGTACATTTGAGACATTAAATTAAGCATAGCAAACTTTCAGTGGACATTTTTGTTTTGAAAATGGTAGCAAGCAATGCATGACAAAACTAGATATGGGGAAATAAAATGAAGCATGAAACATGTTTAGAGGCAAATGTATCCAATTTATTTCCACTCATGAGGGAGTAGGGGGGTTTGTTGCCATATGGACACAAAGTGGACAGGGGGGAGAGAGGGGTAAGCCATTATGGACGTCCTTATGGTCCTTATGGACGTCATTATGGAAGTTGATGGTATTTTTCAGTTTTTGGATTTTCTGTTTAAATTAATTTTAAAAGTCAGCGAAGGAGGAAATAGACACCGGAAGAAATGTGTCCCCAGCCTTAAATGTACTTGAATGTTTAAAACCTCAGGAAGGTCGGGAATTATGCTGGAATTTCCCTTGGAAGTTAGGAAATTTCCGTTAATCAGACAAATCTGGAAAAATGTATGTTCCAACAGATTTTCTGGACACTATACTTTTCAAAAAAATTAAGGGCGTCAATGAGGGGGGAGGGAATGTCTGGGCTAAAATGAACACCATGAGGACATGGGGAAGTAGGGGGAGGTGGTAAATTGTCACATTTTGAAGGTGGTCAACAGGACGTGGTCGACCTTTTTGAATGGCCCTTACCCGTTCACATACATGATTATGTCCTTAAATATCGATCATGAGGGCCCTTAAATCTCAATCAAAACCAAGAACATCTGATTCTCCAACCAAGAAGGCAGGATTAATTAGTTGTGTGATTGTTGTACACCTCTTTATAATTTTAGGAATAAAGCTGATTTTTATTGGGTGTAATTTAGAAAAATGTTTTTAATATATTACCTGATACTTATAGTTTTTTTCTCATTTTATGCAGTAAAAGAAAAGGTTAAACCAGAAGTTATTGTGGATTATACAATGCTGGGCGTGTTGGCAGGAATGGCTGTCATGTTTGTAGTTATGTGCATCGTTTTACGGATGTTTAGCAGGTAAGAATCGATTTTTTTAAAGTTGTACCAAACGCCTGTTAGCTTAATTGGCGTTTAAAACTGATTGAAATTAGCCTATTCCACATGCAAGGATGCTTTCGAACGCGCTGGTAGCCTCAAAACAGGGGCATTTTTCTCTCATGTTGGAATTATTTGCGTCCTGCATCGAGGATAGTTGAGGGGAAGTGACGTCACAAATCGTTGATCGCGTGCAGGCGTTCCAAATCGAATGTCGACCGTTCCAAATGGAAGAATTCTATAATTCCAACGCCCATTTTTACACGCAAGGTGACAGAAAATTACACGTTCGCAAAACTAGAAAAAATAGATTTGATAGAAAAAAATAGCATTTTTACCATCGAATTTATCCTGATGCAAATCGAAGAAATCGACTGAAAAAAAAAGCATGGTAATTTTCATCTGGTAATCGGTAGAATTGCGTGTTCATTCACGCCAATGTTAAAGTGATCGTGCTTTTTTGTGCTAAAATCTATGTTATTTCATAAACGTGCTTTTGGGAAGTTTCAAATTGTATATGATTAACCATGGATGAAAAAGTCTGCGTCCAAATTTAGGGAATGTTGCCATGATGTAAGGAAAATCGAACGCATCTGACTAAGTATCTGAGTAAGGGCCGTTTTGAAATTACCACCAACTGAAACAGTGCCAAATAAAGTCATAGTAAAAATGGCATAGTAATATAGTATCTGCGTATGATTTAGTAGCTATACATAGTTTAAAAAATCCGTGAATTTTACAGGAAATTTTGGGGGGAAATTGGAGCAGCCCTGGTGAGAAAAGTATATTTAGGATGTACATTATTTGACAGTTATGTACATATTTGCGAATGGTATCCGGACAAAATATTTTAAAGAATATTTAGACAGACCAAAAATATATATTTAGGGTCAAATATTGAGGGGTTTGGGGTTAAATTGGATTAATTTCATTATCATAAGGCATTACTTTGCTGACTGGAGGGTACTGAGTTGAATTGAATTGAATAGTTTAGGTTAATTTGCTTGAGGAGGCTATATAGCGTTTTAACGCACAAAATAGGGTTAATATTTTGTCGCATATAAAACAAGGCACTAAAATTGTCAAGGCACAGTGCAAAATGACAGAAATTGACGGCATGTGTCCATATATATATTGGTCAAACTCCAACGTATATGTCCAAATATCCACTATCTGTGATTTATTAACAATTTAAGATATAAAACCATGACCACGTTTTCTTCCATGCATCGACATATGTAAAACGCCACATATGACCTTAAATGTTTTCAGACATGTAGTCTGTGGAAATATCATGTATGGAATTTTATGGGCAATCTTTTTTTTCTTTGATGGTTAAAACTGTCCTTTCTTTAAAAACGTGCTGGAAACAGTGACTCCATGCAGGCTTTTTCTGTTTATAGGGTGCGCGTTGGAGCCCTTAATTCGGTGTGTTTTTTAAGCTATAATATTTAATTTAATTTTATTTCAGAGCTAGGTTCCAAGAACCCAGATCGATATTTAATTCCCCACGTCTTCTGAAGATGTCCCTAGCCCGCAAGACGAGGGAACAAGCCGAGGGTACAGCTTCGAGGAGAGGCAGTAGGGCCAGTGTCCCATCCAGGCAACCCAGCGTCTATTCGGGACTCAATGTGCCGGCCAAATCGCCCACAGGATCACACGGTGAGCCATATCTGGATAAAACATAAAAACAATTCCACCACAGAAAAAAAACAGCGCTTTTTATGGTGCTTTAAGCCCCTCTGGCGCCTCCTGCAGTCGTCATTAAGGGCATTATTTTCAGTATTGCTTGAATTAATGATGACCAGAATGGGTTATGGCGCTTCACCATTCTGCCTCTAACCTATTTGTGGTATCCCGAGCCTTATATATTTTTAATATTTGACATGCTTTTAGGCTTATTGGTAGCGTAGAATAATGAAGTCCAACGTTGGGGGCCATATTTGGGTACCTGAGTACAGAACTGTTCGTGTTGCAGGGACATGACGAGATGGACCGTTATATAGGGCCATATATGACCTATTATGCTCCGGGTATCAAGATTTTGTCCATTCATCGACATAGTAAAACAACCATATATGGTCATTTACGTTTTCAGACATATTTTCCTACCTGGGTATTATTACAATTATACATAATTACATTTTTAATTATAAATTATAAATACCTTGATTTTCTTGGTTGGCTTTTTCAAATAGCATTTCCATCATTCTTGTACTTGCCAGAATCCATCAACTCCGATGAATGATTTCCATATCAAGTCATATATTCCATCAGTGAATGGATTTTCTAAAGAAACTTGTAACAACTGGAAATGGGATTCATTCCATTGACAAAGATGGATGATTTTTCATCCTAGAATAAAGATAATGGATTCTGAAAGCTGCCGATTGATGAAAATATTGTACGAAAATGATTGGCTGCTGGTTGAAAATTTTTACGCAAGTCATGGTTTGCCAATTTCTAACAAAACAAACAAGTATTGACGGCTATTGACCCTGGTGAGAGTGTTGGTATGATGGTGACCTCATTTTGGGATTGTGGTATGTCAAATATTGTGTCACTCTTCAGCCACTCAAATTTGTAGGCAAACACTGATAACCCCGGCGTCATGTGGGTTTGCCAATGTTTCGTAAATTCCCCATAGATGGAGCTATTTGTTTGGGTATATATAATATAGACAACTTATGGTTTGATTTATGTTGAAAAACCTTGTACACGTGGTTTCTCCAGACCATGAATAGTCAGGGAAGATGGGAAAACCTGGGATAGTCAGGGAAGTTGGGTAGAACTGGGATAGTCAGGGAAGTTGGCTAGACCTGGGATAGTCAGGGAAGTTGAATAGACCTGGGATAGTCAGGGAAGTTGAATGAACCTGGAATAGTCAGGGAAGTTGGATAGACCTGGGATAGTCAGGGAAGTTGGATAGACCTGGGATAGTCAGTGAAGTTGGCTAGACCTGGAATAGTCAGGGAAGTTGGATAGGCCTGGAATAATCAGGGAAGTTGGATAGATCTGGGATAGTCAGGGAAGTTGGATAGACCTGGGATAGTCAGTGAAGTTGGCTAGACCTGGAATAGTCAGGGAAGTTGGATAGGCCTGGAATAATCAGGGAAGTTGGATAGATCTGGGATAGTCAGGGAAGTTGAATGGACCATGAATAGTCAGGGAAGATTGGAAAACCTGGAATAGTCAGGGAAGTTGGATAGATCTGGAATAGTCAGGGAAGTTGAATAGACCTGGGATAGTCAGGAAAGTTGAATTGACCTGGAATAGTCAGGGAAGTTGGATAGATCTGGGATAGTCAGGGAAGTTGGATAGATCTGGAATAGTCAGGGAAGTTGAATAGACCTGGGATAGTCAGGGAAGTTGGATTGGCCTGGAATAATCAGGGAAGTTTGATAGATCTGGGATAGTCAAGGAAGTTGGATAGACCGGAAATAGTCAGGGAAGTTTAAATAGACCTGGGATAGTCAGGGAAGCTGGATAGACCGGAAATAGTCAGGGAAGTTGGATAGACATAGGATAGTCAGTGAAGTTGGCTAGACCGGGAATAGTCAGGGAAGTTGGATAGACCTGGAATAATCAGGGAAGTTTCATAGATCTGGGATAGTCAGGGAAGTTGGATAAATCTGGAAAAGTCAGGGCAATTTGACAGACCTGTAATAATAATTTTGCTTTTTTGTATGATGTAGGAAGCGGGGATCGTCGCAGTGCGGGGTCACGACGCTCCAGTATACAGTCGCCGATAGGTGACCGGAAGTCCTTCCCCAGAAATCCAGATCAAGTCTCGGTGGACATCAAAGGAGTCAAGGAAAAGCTAATGCCTAAAGTTAATCAAGTGTAAAAAACTAGGAGGAAAATACGTAAAGAAATTCGGTTAGAAAACCAAAAAACAAACCCCCTCCCCAAAAAAAACCGAGAAAACAATTGATCAGCATTTGATCTGTAGGTGGCGCTGCAGGCGCACGAAAAGATGGACTAAAGTGTATTTTAAAACTTCGATTCTTATAAGCTTGAATGCTTTGGCCTTTTCATGCTCAGCATAAAAACCTGACAAGCAATTGGGAGGTTTGGCTTAAATTACTGTATGCCAAGTTCTCCTTCATAATAATACTTGATATTATTTTAACATTCCACTGTAAATTTGTCTTAATGTCAACCCCTTTTTAAGGAGTTATTTAGATAAGACAATGTGTTCTGCTAACTTTAAATTTGTTTCGCTTCCATGTTTTTCTATGAATCTACATGTTCACTAGTCAACATAAACTCAGTGTGGATATTACATGAAATGAAAGTGAATTTTTCTTCATTTTTTTGGTAGTTTGAGAATTTTCGACCCATATGTTGGCCATATTTCACCAATAATGGGTCATGCATAGCCATGCATGGAGCATATTTGACCAATGATGGGGCAGATGACCTTAGTTGGCCACTGATGAGTCATGTTGTAAATACAGTATAGGCTACATAAAAATCAGGTTGGAAAAGTTATATATGGGCATGTATGGGCCACATTTCACCAATATTTGTCATGTATGGGTCATGCATAGCCATGCATGGGCCATATTTGACCAATAATGGGCCAGATATGTACCTTAGTTGGCCACCGATGAATCATGTTGTAAATACAGTATAGACCACATAAAAATCAGGTTGTAAAAGTTATATATGGGCCACATTTCACCCAATAATTGTCATGTAAAGGCCATGCATGGGTCATGCATAGCCATGTATGGACCATATTGACCAATGATGGGTCAGATATGTACCTTAGTTAGCCACCGATGAGTCATATTGTAAATACAGTATATAGGCCCCATACAACTGCAATAGTTTACAAATAGTTTACAAAGAACACATTTGAGACATGCATGGCTGTTAATAGTCCATGCATGTCCATATATAACTTTTCCACCCCGGAAGTGGTGTCTTTATAAAATTTGGATTTTTTAAAACACTATAAAATTAATAATAATAGATGACTTCTAACGATTTTTCAAACTTTTTAAAAAAACAATGAATAATCAA
Organism: Julus scandinavius; assembly: GCA_034696685.1. Lineage (NCBI taxonomy): Eukaryota > Metazoa > Arthropoda > Diplopoda > Julida > Julidae > Julus > Julus scandinavius. Next base: position 2,662 of record JAQGAE010002962.1, on the reverse strand, counting down.
TACATGCACCAAACAGTGTTTTTTACTATAATTCTATCAACGATTGTCCAACAAAAGTATTGAAATTCAATTTTTAGACTTTTTTTAACTAAATACTAATTCGAAGCACATCTATTATAGATACACATTTGAATTGTTTGGATCTAAGTATAAAACAAAATTTGTCACGGTTGTCTCGAAATTTAAAAAAAACTATTGGTGGTTTGTCACTTTGGTGGCATCACGATTGACCTAGATGTCAGTGATGCCCTTCTATAGGGGATTAGACGAACAATGGACCCCACTAGGGACATTTGAAGACAGTTTTGTTCAGGATTGATATTGTTAACAACTTGTGTTTGGGTTGTTTGGGGATTCGTAGAATAGCAAAGTTTCCCATTGGTGATATTGATCCAAATAAATTTCATTATCCTGTTTTCCAGTGAATTCACTTTAACGTATCCTACTTTTCAGTAAAACAAAATCGATAATTTTATGAAGATTTTTAAACAAAAAACAAATAACGAAGGATTCAATCAATTTGCGTTGGATTTTTTGTGTGAATGTGAAGCGAAACATGTTCAAAAATAGCAAAAATATGTTGCCCAAAATATAACTCTGACATTTCTTTTTATTTCAACTAAGACTTGCATGCAATAATGATTGTTTAGACTGTGAAGCTCGAATTAATAATCCATACTTAGTGCTCACTGAGTATTGTTTGAGTCATTCTAAGATGATTCAGTTTTATATGACATGATTTTGTCATAAAACCTATATTGGTGTGTAAAATGTATTAGGATAAATTATGCAAACAATTCCTGGTGGAAAAAACTAAATATGGGCCATGTATGAAAATATTTGACCCATACATGGCTTTGTATGGCCAACTACTGTAAATTTTATTTAATATATATAAATTATAAACCAGAATTGAATTGAAATATATTGTATAATACAATTCAAATTGAGTACTAACGTACAGCAGTACCAGGAAATCATAATGTACTTTTGAACTTCGTGTACGTCACTCAAAATATTTAAAATTCTGAGTATGATCGATTTGTCCATCATTACACTTTTATCAAATTTTTTAAAAAAATGAATAACAAAAAGTTAGTAAAAGTTTTTTTATTAAGTCTTTATTAATCTTTTAAAAATATGATTGAGTCATGTGAATGTTATAAATGTGACTCAGTTACTTAAAAGTATCTCTATTCGTACTCATAATTTCAGATTACGTTGATACTCGAGGACATTTGAAATCTCCAATTGTGAGTACATTTGTAATCACCCATTGTGAGTACATTTTTGTAATCGAGTGCATTGTACTCATACGTTTTGAGTACATTTGCATTTAATTTATTTTGTACATTTTGTATTCAATTACTCGTTGTACTCAGTACTCTTTTACTCATTACTCAAATTAATTCAATGTACTCAATTATTCATCCTAACGATATCTTTAAAAACTAATAATTACCGTTTTAGCTATCCGAAATCAACTTGTAACCTATTTAATGATTTTCCCTGGTCAACAAAAACCCAATATATTACAAACTTTCATTGTTTTCAACTTAATTAACATTCATTAAGTTAATTAAGTAATGATTATTAATTCGAGCCTAAATCTAAACAGTGAAGACTATCAATTACCACATGTTCTCTGTTCATATCGAGCACCAGGTGGCGCCAGTTGCACAATTTTTTAACGTAAAAGTACAATCGTTAATTGTCTACTTTAATTGAAATCCCTTTTTTAATTTCCGCTTAAATCTAACATAAACTCTCTTAAAAGCTTTAATCTTAGTTTAATTGTAATAATCAGTTGTTTCAATGGACTCATCTCCTTTTTGACATCTCTTTCAAAATGATAACTTTTTATATAAAATTACTATATTGCTTCTGTATAAAAAAAATATATATATACACATATAAATATATCTTCACACACGCTTTTAATACGTCACATTTTTCTCGAGCTGTTATTGTTAAAAAGGCTTATAATTAGGCTTATATAATTAATCTTAATTGTGCGACCAGATTTTTTTTGTTTTCCGGTCGCTTTTAACTCATCTAGTCTCCACTAGAGGCCTAACTATAACTATTTCTAGGGCCTATCAAGAAGTTGCTTTTAGAAAGTAGAAATTTTAAGGAAAATCTCATTGCCATTTAATGCTCATTTAATTAATGGCGAATGAATTGTTCTCTAAAGTATATATATATATATATAGCCATGGATTATGAATTAATCGCACTTCTTAATCCCCCAATCAAATGCTGATCATCGTGGCAATAGACTTCCTATATGCTACACGCTTAATTTAATTAATATATATATAATTATTAATTAAGAAATGCCTTTTCTTTGAAAGGATTCAAAATACAGGGCGTGTCAATATGGCGGATTTTTTCCCCAACTTTTCACCCACCCTGTATTTTCCTTGATTATTTTTTTATACATAAGTGAGTCAAATGAAAGATTCTTCGATTCTAAGATGCACATTAATTTCAGTATCAGAAAGAGAAATATAGCATTTGACTCTAAGGGGTGATCCATAAATTATGTCACACTTTTTTGCCTCTTTTTAATCACCCCCCACCCCTTTGTCACAATTGTCACAAATTTCACTACACCCCTTCCATAATGATGTCACAACCAGTCAATTACCCCCTACCCCCA
>JAQGAE010002961.1:0-16057 GCA_034696685.1 Julus scandinavius | reverse complement strand
CAAAATCAACTGAGATAAAATCTTAGCTAAATGCAAAATCAACTGAGATAAAATCTTAGCTAAATGCAAAATCAACTGAGATAAAATCTTAGCTAAATGCAAAATCAACTGAGATAAAATCTTAGCTAAATGCAAAATCAACTGAGATAAAATCTTAGCTTAAATCCATTTCATCCTGGATAAAATCTTAGCTAAATGCCAAATTAACCTAGATAAAATCTTAGCTAAATGCAAAATCAACTGAGATAAAATCTTAGCTAAAAGCAAAATCAACTGAGATAAAATCTTAGCTAAAAGCAAAATCAACTGAGATAAAATCTTAGCTAAATGCAAAATCAACTGAGATAAAATCTTAGCTAAATGCAAAATCAACTGAGATAAAATCTTAGCTTAAATCCATTTCATCCTGGATAAAATCTTAGCTAAATGCAAAATCAACTTAGCCCGCCATTACTGCAAAATGTATCAAATCTGTATAAAAAATGTATCCTAATCAACGTTATCCTAATCAAATGTTAGCTAAATGCAAAATCTTAACTTAAATCCACCGCGATGAAATCTTAGCAAAAAAAAAATCAAATGGGATAAAATCTTAGCTTATCTTCCTTTTCCTAATTTGGCATTTTGTCCTATAAGTGTTACGGGTCCCAAGTTAGTTTTTGGATTTCCGTCAACAAATGGTCTTTTTTTGTGACTTCCTGTTTAACCGCATTAACATAATGTTCATAACTATAAAAAAAAGTGAGGCGGAGGTCGATTTTGGTCCACCCTTTATCCGCTGTTCGTCGGAACCAGGCACACATCCAGCGTTCCCTTAATTATTGAAATTTAGTCACATTATCAATAGCATAGAAATCGAAGCTCCGGATATTTAAGACACAATTATCATATTTCTATAAATATTAATAACCACTACCGGTCTAACAAACCCCAAACACGTGCGCTGTCAATATGATTTATGAATATAATCAGCCATTTTGACATGACCTCAACATTGCCAATCCTATTACAGTACAACCTCTCTAAATGCATAAAATGTTTTTTTGTTTTTCTATGTGTCAAATTTCATCTAAGTCGAAGCCTTCTTCACGAAGTTGTGATTTTTTTTATTGGGTTCTACCTTTTTATGACTCACACGGAGGTAATTATGAATTAAAAGAGTTAAAGGGTTATTATGTTCAAATTTTTTTTGTGAACATTGCTTCAGGTGCAAATAATTACAATTCAAGAATAGTCAAGAGGTGATTAAGTGAGACTTAAGACGAAAACTTACGAGGAGGTATAAACCCGATTAACTTCACGGATGATAACTAATTGTAACCATTAATCATGCTAATAATTTTCATAGATATAAATAAAAGATGATGGAAACAGTGTAACTAGATGACTACTCCCTTGTACTGGGAACTGTTTTGATAAATGCGAGTGTTTTGAGTCATAAATCTGTTTAAACTATCACATAATGACTTATATGCGTTTAATGAACCTTGTACCAGTGTTGGGTAGTAATTGAGTACATTGAATGAATTTGAGTAATGAGTAACGAGTATTGAGTACAAAGAGTAATCTGAATACAAAAAGTACAAAAGTAATTGAATGCAAATGTACTCAAAACGTATGAGTACAATGTACTCGATTACACAAATGGACAAATTAAACCGATTTCAGTATTCTTATATCCGATATATGTAGACTTTCAAAAAAAAATAATTATATACAGCTCATAATTTTATTTTTTAGCATTTATCAAAAAATGGTACTTACGTACTTAACCTAACCTAACCTAACCTAACCTAGCCATTTTGCAAGTGTTTGAAATATGCTCGTAGCATATTTTCATCGATAATAAATTATAGTAAATAACCAAAAATTCATAGAAAAAAAATGATAAAGATGGTAAAAATGGTTAACTTCAAGTTAGCTATAGTTAACTATAATATATGTCGATTTTTGTAAAAAAAAGGTTCACACATAATTTAATTCAAATAATAAGAAAACAAAAATTAACAATATCGACTTCCCAGCTATTGTAAGTCGAAGACATAAGTGTAGATTTAAAAAAATAGTATACACAGACTGAAATCTGATTATTTATGATCCAGTTTTGTAAGAAATAACATTTTGGTGCATTATTTTGTATTCAAATTTCAATAAAAAATACTCAAATAGTTTTTGTTGGAGGTTGTGTGCTTGCTCTACTCTCTTCCCTGGTGAAAAAATCAATATAGATTTCTATTGTTTACTATTGTTATTTGGAACGTTGTTTTCTATAGGTATCAATAAAAAATTTCTATTGGTTTTATTGGTTTCAATTGTTTTCTATGGTTATCTATTGTTTTATATTGTTCAGTCAATACAGCTAAACCATAGAAGTCAATAGAAGTCAATACAGGAACCATAGAAAACAATTAAAACCAATAAAGTGTCCAAATAGCAATAGAAACCAATAGAAATCTCTATTGGTTTCTATTGTTTTTTTCACCAGGATTGGATCCAGAAAGTACTCATGGGTTTGGCATAAACCAGCTACCACTAAATTTACTGCTGAACTTCTTTCGCAAACTTCCGGTATCAGCCCCCTGTATTATAACCATTGAAATTAAGGAAAATTACTAATTATGATTATTGTTATTTAAAGTACTGACGGTAGGTTCACGATGATGTCATATCAAACTTAAATTATATACTGAAAACTAGAACAGTATTGTTTTGAGGAAGAATTCTCTTCAGTAATGAAAATCACAGCGTACAATACTTTGAAATTGTGTAAATTAGGTCAAATATTAAAAAAGCAAAATGTATCAGTTTTTCATATGTTAAAATTTAAAAAATAGCAGTTCAGTTGGGTTCGTGGAAGTCTATGTTTTTTATATTAAAATCAAAGTGTCTTATCTTAACAATTTACTTCATTCGTAATAAAATTTTAACAATAACGTGGTTCGTTTTTGGCTTTAACGACTCGGTAATATTTTTTAATATATGCATTATCTCACGTGACTTGTTGAAAGTTGTTAACTTCTAAAAAAGAACATTTCAGACTAACTAACTTTTATGGCTACGAGAACTTGGAGTTGGAAAACTAGCTGAACCCGATTAACATTAGTTAACTAAGACTAATGTTAAGTACAGTATATAGAACCTGTCTAAAGGCATACTCTTGGGACCGGTGACAAATATGCTTTTATACAGGTTGTGTATTTGGGCACATTTTATGCATTTAGAGAGGTACTCGTATCCATGAGTACAGATTACACGAGTACATATTTACCCAAGTTTGATTACTCATTTCATACAACTACCGTTACGCGTACTCTACTTGTACTATGGAGTATGATTCCACCACAATCATAATCAGTACTCCTACTCATGAGTACAACTTGCCCGAGTCTGGCTACGATACATCGCGTACTACGGAGTACGATTCCATACGTACTCGTAATCGGTACTTCTGCACGAGTACATTTTCACCCAAGTTTGATTACTCAGTTCATCCGACTACCGATTACGCATACTCTACTTATACTTTGGAGTATGATTCCACCGCAATCGTAATCAGTACTCCTACTCATGAGTACAACTTGCCCGAGTCTGGCTACGATACATCGCGTACATTTTGTACGATTCCATAGGTACTCGTAATCGGTACTTCTGCACGAGTACAGTTTGATTACTCAGTTCAACCGACTACCGATTACGCATATATACTCTACTTATACTTTGGAGTATGACTCCACCGCAATCGTAATCAGTACTCCTACTCATGAGTACACCTTGCCCGAGTCTTGCTACGATACATCGCGTACTAAGGAGTACGATTCCAAACGTACTAGTAATCAGTACTTCTGTACGAGTACATTTTCACCCAAGTTTGATTACTCAGTTCATCCGACTACCGATTATGCATACTCTACTTATACTTTGGAGTATGATTCCACCGCAATCGTAATCAGTACTCCTACTCATGAGTACAACTTGCCCGAGTCTGGCTACGATACATCGCGTACTACGGAGTACGATTCCATACGTACTCGTAATCGGTACTTCTGCACGAGTACATTTTCAACTAAGTTTGATTACTCAGTTCAACCAACTACCGATTACACATACTCTACTTATACTTTGGAGTACGATTCCTCCGCAATCATAATCAGTACTCCTACTTATGAGTACAACATTCCCGAGTCTGGCTACGATACATCGCGTACTACGGAGTACGATTCCATGCGTACACGAGTACAGTTTGATTACTCAGTTCAACCGACTACCGATTACGCATACTCTACTTATACTTTGGAGTATGATTCCACCGCAACGTAATCAGTACACCTACTCATGAGTACAACTTGCCCGAGTCTGGCTACGATACATCGCGTACTACGGAGTACGATTCCATACGTACTCGCAATCGGTACTTCTGCACGAGTACATTTTCAACTAAGTTTGATTACTCAGTTCAACCAACTACCGATTACACATACTCTACTTATACTTTGGAGTATGATTCCACCGCAATCGTAATCAGTACTCCGGCCTACTCATGAGTACAATTTGCCCAAGTCTATAGAATATTGAAATTAGGACATTTTCTCCTCGCTGTTTTGACAAAGGATTGTCATTTAAAGGGCAAGCCACAAAGAGGGCAGTGAAGTCCATTGAAGGGCAGTTGTGAGACTTGGTGGGGTGCATGAAAGGAAAACAAGAGCTTAGACGCAGAAAAAACGCAAAATCCACCCAGTGAACGATTTACTGAAAATGGCCAACATGAATTTCAAATAAAAGTCATATCTTTTGTTGCTTTATGTCCACGCTTCACCGATGATAGCTGACTTTCCGGAATACTTCTATGGTTACCAGCTGGTTTGACCAGCCGTTTGATTTCGCTGATGAACCGATCAGAAAAACCATTTATCAAATGCTCTCTCAATAAGAGTCGGACGTGGAGGCCCCTCTTTTTTTTTGTACAACGGTCTTTGTAACTGGCAGGGGGGCGAAATCGCTTTTATAACATATATATGAAGAACATTAGGGATCATAAGTCGAAGACAGATTTCCTATATCAATTTAGTCATTGCGAGGCAATAAAAAAAAAACTGTGGAGGCATGTAACACGGTGAGGCATAAAAAAGTAGAACCCAATAAAATAATATCAACTTCGTGAAAAAAAGGCTTCGATTGAAATGAAATTTGACACTTACATAGAACACTAGCGTAAGAACGAAAAACCAACCGCTGGCCACCAAAGAGTCCGGACTCGAATCCGGTGAAATACAAAAAATTTGGGAGTTCTCAGGGAAAAGGTTTACAATTCGAAGATTAATAATATCGAAGACTCGAAACTACGAATTAAGAAAACTTGGATCTAACTCGACTCACCGATCGAAAACTCCGCGTTAGACTCCGGGTTTGCGTAAAGGCCATCGGAGAACATTTTGAGCACATTTTATAATTCATTTTTGTTTATACACTATTCCCAAGTAGCAAAGTTCGTCATTTAGACGTCATTTTTGATGGTCAAAAAAACGTCATTTTTGACCAAAAAAATGATCAAAAAATGACGTGAAAATGTCTAGCAAAAATGACGTCTTTATGACCAAACAAATGACCAAAAAATGACGTCTTTTTTGACCGAAAAAGACGTCATTTTTGATAGAAAAATGACGTTTTGTTTGGTCGTTTTTTCGTCATTTAGTTGGTCATTTTTCGGTCGGTAAAATGACGTCCTTTTTTGGTCTTTATTTGATCATTTTGAGTTCGTCATTTTTTGGTCAGTAAAATGACGTCCTTTTTTGGTCTGTATTTGGTCATTTTGAGTTCGTTATTTTTTAGTCAGTAAAATGAAGTCATTTTTTCGTCATTTTTCGAGTTCGTCATTTTTTGGTCAGTAAAATGACCAAAAAATGACGTCAATTTGACGTCATTTTTGTTTCCCATTGCTACTTGGGTTGTTCTATGCAAGTGCTAAATTTCATTTAAATCGAAGTATTTTTCACGGAGTTGTAATTTTTTTTATTGGGTTCTGCTTTTTTATGACTCAGTGTAGATATTGCTAGTTTTTTTTTGTGGAAAAACAACAATCAACAATCATACGAATCAAATAATTTGGCATAATCTATTCAAAAAAGTTCAACTTTCAAGAATGATTAAAAAGTTTTCATGGGTGCTAAACATTGATATGCAAACAAAACATTGAATGGTGCAAATGTTTTGGGGCTAGACAGTGACTTCGGAAGTTAGGTTATGAATACCGTATTTTATGGACTATAAGATCCACTTTTTTCTTCAAAAAATTGCCGCCAAAATTCAGGTGCGTCTTATACGCGTCTTATACTCGAACTTTTGCTACGGACTATAAGACGCACCATAATTTTTAAGCAATTTAAGAAATATATTTCTTAAATTGCTTAAAAATTATGGTTCTTATAAGCATCTTATAGTCCGTGGCGTCTTATAGTCCGTAGCGTCTTATAGTCCGTAGCGTCTTATAGTCCGTAGCGTCTTATAGTCCGTAGCGTCTTATATTCCGTAAAATTCAGTAAGAGAAAAACTAAGGGCCCAAGGACGCTACCCTGGAGTACGCCAGAGGTTGTCTGCTCAGCTTGTGTCGGCTCCATTAATTACAACCCTTTGCTTCTTTCCTGTTAGAAATGTGGATATCCATGAAATGGTAAGGGAATTGATTCCATAAATTATAGTGAAATTATAGTGTCTTGAGACACGTAGATATGCATCGATACAATCTGTATAATGCAAAGAAATTCATGCAGTAGTCTTAAAATATTTAACAAAGTACATTCCACTTTATTTCCCTTAGTACACAAAGCAAAAATGTTCCCTTTTGATCTACTATACAGCATAGAAAAGGTACTTGTCCAATGAGAAAGTAGTCATGCTACGGGTCATCGGAAGGCGTCTTCAGGACGCATCATCAAATTAAAAATAATAATAGTATAAATAATCAGCTTGATTCATTAAATTAACGTTCCCAAGAAGGTCTATACAACTATAGATGGTGGAGGAGGTTTTTCATTTAAAAAGCTAAGGACACAAAATTTGAATGACGATTGACGATGATCATGATGATAGAAAAAAAAAACATAATGAAAACATAGAAATACAATGAGACAAAAAATATACAAACAGCACGAGAAAAAGTCTCTTTGGTTTGATTCGCTTAGGTAAATTTGATAATAATAATAATAATAATAATAATAATTAATAATAATTAATAATAATAAAGCAATTGAAGTTTAGCTTGCTTCCTTTTGTGTTTCTTTGGACGACATCTTTACATCTGGTTGCAGATTTATGTATTTGCAATTTCGTCACATGATTTATTTTATCGAAATATTTTGACTGAAATACGTATGAGGCAGGCACAATTAATTGTTCTTGGTGGCCATTTTTTAATTTAGTTTTTTTGGTAATGTGATAACTAGTAAACGTTAAGTATTTTGTCTAAATGGTTTTTGATTCGGTCTGGGCATGTTCGGTAAAAAATTCCGCAGAACACCTAAACACAGTTTGAAACATTTTAAAACAAGTACTCAAACAGACCTCAAAAATTTCGCACATATCTGCAGTTTAACAGATATTATTTAGGTTTTTTTATTGAACATTTATCCCCCAGTTGGGACAGTTTATCAGTTAATTGGGGCCATAAAACATGTGCTGACCTAGTTTTTAAAACGACGCCTTCTAATTGGCTGGACCTACTCAGAAGGCGGTTGCTCTTGCAGTCCAACTTAGCAGGCCTGAACAAGCTGCATTTTGCACATGTCACAAAAGACACTCACTCAACATGCAAATAATTCAAGTTCAGCACCCCCTAGTGGTTAATGAGATTTTATTATTCATACGCCACCAATGGCTGCTGAACCGAAATACGACTAATTAGGGAAACACCTGGGGGAGCTTGTTCACTTTCTTTAAAAATCTAGTTTAAAAATGTTTGGATTATCAAGAACTAATTAAAATATCTAACTTAAAATTCATACTTTCTGAAAAATGTATATATTAGTGAATAATGCATCCAAAAAATCCAAAATGGAACAGTGTTACAATTATAAGACGCTAATAATAATTTGTTTAAATGGTAATTAAATGTAAATGAATAATAAAGTTACAGTTAATTAGCGCAAATAATTGCGGCTAGTCTCGCAATTAGTTCATTTTTTACATTCAAAACTAAAACAATATTTTCCACTGGACTACTGTAATTAGGACAATTTAGGACATATTTTTCCAGTTACACACTAATTGTGATGATTAAAATAAATTTAAAATTTTAGAGTAACTAAGAAGCCCTTTTATGCTGCATTTATTTGTTTTTAAGAATAGTCCGCATTGCAATTTTAAAGAGAAAGTATTTTTTATAAGCGCTGTATTTAAAAAGCAAACGAATTTTACAAAATTGATATGACAATGCAACCAAATTATAACTTAATAAAATATTTTCCGGAGGGATAAGGAAAAATTAATAAAGGGGGATAAAAGTGTAACCCTGTGAGTGTGCCTGCCACACACAGAATATGTCAATATTTCAATTACAGAATAAAAAAACATGTCACGTTACGAATTGTAAAGTTTCGTATCTGTCACCGTTTGAGGTTATTTTTTCAAAAATTTGGTTCTTCGCGTTGCTGTATGATTAATTTCATTGAAATTGTTGAAACAAACACTACGAGCTAAACGTTACCATATAAAAAAAAGACAAAATAACAAATTGGTGAGGTGGTCACTATCCTCTTGTTAGACTCGAGCTAGGTATGGGTTCGTTTGAGGATAAGCAGGTAGGTTGATGATCACGTTGAGCGCCTGGCCAGAGGATGTGAAGGTGTCTGATTACTAGAAGGGGGACAAGCAGTGGAGGTTCGTGTATAGGCACTGGAACTGCAACACCCTTTATTGCCCCTCAATAGTCCTTCTAGGAAGAGCAGGTCGAAGACTAGAAATCGAGTCACTACACTCTATCACTTGATATTATCGAGAACATTTAATATGATGTGTCCTTTTTTCTTTAATTCCTTATAATTTAATTTATTCTTAATCTATTCTTTAATTTATTTAATTAATTCTTTAGCCATCCCCCAGTTAATGAAAAAAGATAAAAAAAATCTTTGTATGGAACCTGGCAAGTCTGAACATGTCCAGTTTGAGCGCATACCAAAGCGGTCTTGAATAAGGCTGAACTATTTACCGTTACAAATGCAGACGAAGTAAATTAGACTAGGTGTGCGAATAATTTCCCGTAGAGCGGGATTGACTGAAAACAAAGTTCAAGTCACATCACAAGGCGTCAAGGCTCAGTGTGTAAGATTCTTTTCTTCAAGAGACAACCACTGTCAGGAGACAGAAAAATACCATCTCACAGGTGAGGCAAAACTTCGTCTGCATTCATAACGGTATGTAGCTCGGGTTTATTCAAGACCGCTCTAGTACGTGCTCATACTCGGAAGTCCGACACAATCGGAACACGAGTCGTAACGGTACGTAGTTCGGGCTTATCCAAGACTGCTCTAGTAAGCACTCATCCTCGGAAGTACGACACAATCGGAACACGAGTCGTAACGAGTCAAGACCGCTCTAGTACGCGCTCAACCGGGCAAGTCCGAACATGCCCCGTTCCAGTAGTCGACAACTTCGCGTACTCTGACCAGACGCTCAGCGGGATCATCAAACTACTATCTTAACTTCAAACGAACTCGAGCCTGAGACGAGTACGGTGACCACCTCAGTGGATGACCATATTCACACATGCAGTTTCTGAAAACGAGTTCTCGGGCAAGGGATAACAGCACATGGAAGCAGTAGGTACGATTCGCTTAAGTATATATACTGTATATTTTATATATTATTTGTATAACATATTTCAGTGATGATTTTTTTGATAGGTTTGCTTTCACGATGAGGTGACTTAGGCAAATTCAAAGACGATTATAATACAGTGTTCTTTTATTATTATTTTTGTTTCGGCACACGGCAACGAGCTCTTCGTCCCGAACGGTGAAGACGCGAGTTGCGGGCGGTTATCGTAAAAATGAGGCAATGCCAGCCAAGTTTTGTTCAAGAAGAGATAGATGGAGAACAAAATATATATATAAAAAAAAAACTTATCTCGACGACACAAAATCACGGAAATGATGTTTTTGATCGATAGCTGCGGCGCTTTGCCTTAAGTCGAGCTGAGGAATACTGAAGAGGTAAGCCGCAAGAGCGCCGTGACGGAATTTCAAGTAGAAGAAGTGGTGACGCGGGAATATAACGCTGGCAATGCTCGCAATGAAAGAAATTGCACCGAAGAGGCAGGTCGAGCCTTCAATTATATATACGAGATCATAAATGAAGGAACGACTGAAAGATTTGACTTGTAGGGGGCGTTTGGTTAGCAACGCTCGCTCTTGAACGACTGAGGACTTAGGTTGCTGTGAGATGGAATAGGTGCAGCGCCACCTGGAGTTGAGCCCCTGGCACCGTGCGTGTAATAATAAGGTGGATCTAAAAGAAAAATACAGGGATTTTTGTCAGAAAAATAACTTTTACGAAGCTCAGGAATGAAATCAAATTCGTAAATATAGGAACTACTCCCCAAGAAGACAACTTTTTCGCTCAATGTACATTTAATACCATACAGCCGACAATACATTCCGTATATAAGGAGGGGGGGGGGGAAGAGAAGGGGATCTTAGGGCTAGATCTCCCCCATCCCCTTACGAATACCAAGAAATTTTACAAATTTCAAACCGATAAAATATAAAAAGGGGAATTGCACTTTTGCATCAAAATAGATTTTTCTAAGTTAAAACCTGAACTTTTATCATTAAAAGCGCGATTTTTCAGATTTAGAAATGCAATTATCAGCATTGAAAGCACTTATACATAAAGGCTAAACATAACCAAATTACAGACAGATTAATTCTCGACTCATTATTAGATAAATACGCATTTACATCTATTAAAAAACTTTGATTTGTTTTACAATTAATGTACTAATTGGAATCGAAACAAAATTTGGATATTTTTAAGCTGCACGCGCGCTCCATCTTTCCGCACGTGCGTTCCATTTATCCGCACGTGCGTTACATTTTTCCGCGCGTGCGTTTCATCTTTCCGCACGCGCGCATTTTGTTCTAATATTCCAGTTCCATTTTAAAATTCCATTATTTAGGCATATGCATTGATGATAAAAAAATGCAATAATTGTTAATGCTAACCGCTTGTTTCCAGTCGTATTATTATTCATTTATGGTTTGTTATACCGAATTCACGATGTTAAATATATCTTAATTATGGGCTACAAATCTTTGAATCTTTGAATCGGCATGATGACATCATGTCGGCGGAATCATGGCCATATATACGAGCGTTTGTATACAAGTTTGTTCTCTATAAGTTTCAAGTTCCCAGAGCATCTTTTTTCATACTCACTATTTACTTACTAAGTAATCCGCTTGAACCGTAACCGTAAGCGCCATAAGATGCTGCTGTTGAATACTGAGTGTAAGGTGAAGAATAGGCGTACTCAGCCGAGGGTACAACGGCCCCTGGAACGGCTGTGCCGGACACTAAAAGACAAATGTTCACGAATGTTAGTATATAAAGAAGGACTTGTTAAGGTTTGAACTAGAAAGGTTAGTGGAAAAGCTATTCTGTTCACGATTACTAGGTCGAATCAGCCCTATTGTGCAATGAAAACAGGCCGGAAAACAGTGCAAAGTCTTAATTTTATAAACTAGGCTCAAGTTTGAAACCTAATCTTAAGTCTAAAAACTAGTCTTAAATTTGAAACCAAGTCTTAAGTTAGAAAACTATGCTTAGTTTGTCTTAAAATTCTTTCATTTATAGCATAAGTTATTTATTTACAAAAAAAAACTTTTTAAGGCAACGAAACTTAAATTTCAAGCAAAACAGAAGTCAATATCAGTAAATACATGTTGGAAATACTATTTTATCCTGGCAAAACAACGATAAGTGACACTAAAAATGCCATTGATATCTAAATTGTTACTAACAATCTGTACCTAACAATAGATTCCATAAAATAATACAATAGAATAAGTATCCATTCTAATTTTTTTAAAAACTAATTTATGAACTCGTTTTTAATGACTTAAAAACTGAAATTTTGTTTCAGAAGATCAGAACTGTGGGTTAAAAGGAGCAGAAGATTTGAGAAAAGTGAAGGCGTTAAGAAATAATAAAAAAAAACAAGACGGTGCCAAAAGATGATGCCCTTTTGGCAGGTCAGGGCTTAACTTGCCTGAGTACTGTCCAAACGAGGGCAGGGAGTTATAGGAGGCAGTATTGGCGCCTGCAGACTGAACGGGTTGCAAGACTGTGAGGGTGGATGTGGCAGTTGGTGTGTCGGCCTTGCATGGGGAAGGACTATGTGTGATGCCATTGTTGCCTACACAAGTTCACATGCATGTATCAAACAAACTGGCAACAATCACTACGGAGCATGCGTGCGAAGCAAATAATAATATATGGTGCAAAAGTCATCGATGGAAGAATCAACCAGAATGTCAAGTAAGCACTCAAGATAAGAGTTTAAACAATCTTCCATGAACTGTCCTGGTTGATCCTTACCATCATCACACATGGATACTGCAAGGCATCTACCAACACACGTGTATTTTAACGAGATTTTGACGAAATTGTAAAAGTTTTGTGAAATCATATACGAAAGATTTGATAAAATGCTAAAATATAAATTTCAAACAGTGTGGAGGTTTGGTAGATAACTTACTTGGATATT
Source organism: Julus scandinavius (assembly GCA_034696685.1). NCBI lineage: Eukaryota > Metazoa > Arthropoda > Diplopoda > Julida > Julidae > Julus > Julus scandinavius. The sequence goes on along the minus strand of JAQGAE010002961.1, from coordinate 3,303 downwards.
TTTAAATGTTGTTATAGGGGTCATTTTCAAAAAGGACGTCCTCAAGGGGGGTGAAGGGATCTGCTGGAATGTGGACACCATAAGGGCAGGGGGAGGAGAAGAGGGGGTGGAGGAGATTAGGGGAGAAAGAGGAGGGGAGAAGGAGAGGAGGTGGGAAGGAGAAGAGGTGGGAGGGTGTAGGAGGTGTAAGGGGGAGAGGAGGTGGGAGGGGAGATGAGCTGGGAAAGAAAGATATGGTGAGAGGAGGAGATGAGGAAGAGGGGGAGAACGGGGGAGGGTGTAGGAGGTGGGAGGGGGTGTGAGGGGAGAGAGGTGGGAGGGGGATAGCCATTATGGAAGTCCACAAATTATGGAATTCTTTAATTTTTGGATTTTCTGTTTAATTGAATTTTAAAGGTGAGTGAAAGGGGAAATGGACTCCGGAAGAAATGTGTCCCCAGTCCCAAATGTACTCGAATCTTTAAAACTCGGTAATTATGCCTAAATTTGTGTTAAACGCCAATTTTATGCTGGAATGTCACTTCGAGTTCAGGAAATTTCTGTTAATCAGAAACATCTGGAACTGGCAGCGAGACTGGTGTTTGGAAATTTGGGGCCTTCGTATGTTTCAACGCATTTTCTGGACACCCTACTTTTTCAAAAATATTAAGGACGTCTATGAGGGGAGGGGGAAGATGGGAGGATGAGGTCAGGGCAAAAATGGATAAAATGGACAAATGTGGACAGGGGACAGTGGGGGAGATGGGATTTTTGGAAACGTCCTTTTTGAATGGCCCCTAAAGTGCACATGTTGAAAAAGCCGTCTATGTTCTATCATTATGATTTATGATTACATTCAAATGTAAAAAACATTGTTATTGTTGTTATTATTATAGTTATTAAACAGCATTTTTTATCGATGTTATTATATTTCTGGCAGCAGAAATATTTATGACAGGTATTTAAACTATTGTTGAGATTAAAATTTAAATATATAAAACGGCATTGTTTCAAGTGAATAGACTATTTTTTATACTTTTTTTTTGTTATTAAAATTAACTTATTTAAAAAATTTTGAACACGTTACCAAATTTTGACTACAGTCCAAAAGTAATCATTCTAAAAAATTCTAAAAAGAAATTCCAAGATGTGCACCAACAACATTGAACAATACATACAAATTCAAAATAAAATAAAATACAAATTTCAAATAAGATTTCAAGATGTGACATTAATATAATTCAATTTTTACATGCTATTAGTAATCAAAAGTGCGAGCAAAGCGTAAGAAGAGTCATGCGAGAAAATGTAAGGCAGCAGAAATGTTTCAGAAACATTGTTTCCTGAGATAGAAGTTACGATGGAACCTCGGTCTACGAACACCGCATGTTTCGCTTCACGAACGATGCTTCAGTTCACGAACACATTTCCCTGGACCACCGATCATAGGTCAGAGTTTCGGAAATTGTTTTACTAGTTCCAGCAGAACATTTTTGTTACAAGTTTTACTAAATGCAGTGAAACCTCGGTTTACGAACGTCTCTGTCTACGAACAAATCGGCCTACGAACACCGCATGTTTCGCTTCACGAACGATGCTTCAGTTCACGATCACATTTCTCTGGACCACCGATCATAGGTCAGAGTTTCTGAAATTGTTTTACTATTTCTAGCAGAACATCTTTGTTACAAGTTTTACTAAACGCAGTGAAACCTCGGTTTACGAACGTTTCTGTCTACGAACACCGCATGTTTCGCTTCACGAACGATGCTTCAGTTCACGAACACATTTCTCTGGACCACCGATCATAGGTCAGAGTTTCTGAAATTGTTTTATTAGTTCCAGCAGAACATCTTTGTTACAAGTTTTACTAAATGTAGTGAAACCTCGGTTTACGAACGTTTCTGTCTACGAACAAATCGGTCTACGAACACCACATGTTGTTTCGCTTCACGAACAGGGTCAAGGAATAGATTAAGTTCGTAAACCGAGGTTCCACTGTCTGAATTTTCCCCAAAATTTCATACTTTACGAATATCATCGATTTTAATTGTATAAATAATTATATTTCAGGTAGAAAACCAGTGAGAAGTTAACAAGTTTTTTTTTAATTCGGGCGGATATAAGTTTTTTTTTGTGCAAGAAAACTTTACCCCTTCCCCCCTCCCCTCACAAAAAAGCCTTAATTCGGTAAGAATTTTCGTTCAGGAAAATTGCATATTGCAATTTTTTAAAAAAACGTGAATTCAACAAAGTCGTCGACCTTTCGTGTGATTTTTTTTATATAATCAAGTAAATGGGTTATTTTAAAATCAAAACTGGCGATGAAAATCCTCCCACAATTACGAGTTGAGAGCACTTAGAAGGTGAATCGACCCACATTATTGCCATCTTTTCAAAAAGTTTTTCCAAAAAATATCTTTAAACTGAGATTGGGAGAGATTTTTGGGAAGTTAGCATAAAAAAAATATATGCATATAAAAAAATTTCGTCCATTTATGGCAACTATCAAAATGGAAAGGTTTAAAATAAATAATTTCCTTATAACTTCTCACGGATTTTACAGAAATAAAAAAAGAGGGGAAGGGAAGGGGGGTGGGATATCATTTATGGGCATTCCCACTGAGTATAATGCAATTCGGAAAGAGCATTTACCCAAAAATCCACTCACTAATTCATTTCCGGTGGAGGTAATTTTTGTAGAAAATACATTCGGACGACATTATCTCATTATTATACCTCGGATTGAACTCTCGAGAGCTTGACAATGGCGAGACAATGCGTGGGACAATGTGGGTGGGCAATTTCTCGCACCGATTTTCAAAATATTTCTCAATGAATTTAAAGAACAAAAGACATGGAAGGAAAACCGTGAAAAATTGTGAAAAATTGGCCGTTTTGTAGCACAAAAAAAAGCAGCCACTTTTGAAATTGTGAAACGTCATTTTGACAACTACGTCCGTTTCCTCCAAAAGTCCATTTCGTACTTTCTCACAAAAAAAGCAGGTTTAATGATGAAAGAAAACTACCTTGTGTGTGATATGAGGGAGTTGTAGACTAGCCTCTGAAACTGGACTGTGTCCGAAAATAGGCCTCATTTCGGGCCTTTATAATGGGCGTGAGGGGAGTCAGGGAGACACTTCCTGTACAGAAAACCATGTAGGGGTCAGTTTTGTGTAAAAGCTCCTACACATTTGAACGTTTTGTTACGTTATGTTACCTATGTTTCGCTATGCTATGTTACGGCAACACCCTACACATTTCTATGTTGACTTTTTTCTGACATAAGCTCGCAGCGCCGCCTATTTCAGGATATTTCTCTGC
>JAQGAE010002960.1:0-16057 GCA_034696685.1 Julus scandinavius | reverse complement strand
GATTACGGACATGGTTGATCACAGGGTCACACCTCACAATAACGATTCACACAGAATTTTCGAGTGGGTAATTACCCGTACAAAATTGATGTGCAGAAAATACCAGAAGAATATCCCAGTGCGTTTCCTAAAGAAACTACTCTGCATAAATTTGATGCAATTCTGGCAATTTATATTCCCAGAAAATTGTCTGCACAGCTTTCAATCAAATTTTTGCAGAATTTTAAAGATACTTAACTTGCAGAAATACTTGTGGCGGCTCTGGCTCCCCAACGGACAGTGTGACGTCATGACGTCCAACAGCCAATGAAGACACTGACCACTGCCCAAGGCCATTTTGGCTGACGCAGTGGTCAACACCCTGATGCTTGCTCTCTTGGCCCCAGCTCTCCTCGAGGTGAGACGTCTCGCCCTCAACAGCTCGCCATCAATCATCTCACAATCATTTCAATTTTAATAATAAAGTTTTGTATATTACATTTAATAAAATACAGCATTGTACCTACGACCAAATACCTTCATAATTCCTCGTTAATCTACTTCTTTCTTGGAGGTCCGGGGACCTCCAAACTGGTGACATGGACGTTTTTGAAGACGCCATCTTCAAAACAAATATCAACAACAACAACAAATCGACTTGCCAGGATTTTCTGGATCGTGCACGGACCCAAAGGACCATCCATATACTGGTAGAACTGTGAGTAGCACTCGTGGCCACTTCGAACTCTCGTTTTTCAGGAAATTTCTTACTCACCCATCATCTTATCTCCAAATCATTCATCCTTGACTCTGCTGCTGACCACCAAAATGCTGTACTGCACATTTGTGATGTTTTTGTGGCATTTCTGGCTTAACAACGTCTCCATATCCAACGTGCTCGATCTCCCATTGTTCGAACACCATCTTTCCCGGCGGCCATCTTGATTTCAGCGAATTTCCGTTTCCGGTGCAACTTCTTCTTCCGCCTACCAGAGGATTTGTTTCCGATCGTAAAATTTGTTCCAAATCGTGCAATTGGTTCCGGATTGTGATATTTGTTCCTGCTTTACCTATATTTACACTCTACTAAACATTATTAATTGATACTAATATTTCTTGCTGTTGATTTTCATTACAGATAATTTGTACATTTTCAACGGATCCCTTTGTATTTTTTTTGTGTTTTTACTTGTTTTTCGCATTTCCCCACTAGTAATCATTCAGTTATCGTTTCAGCTCATTCCTTTTTCATCAATTATATCTCATTTGCTCGGTTTTGCTATTAGTGTAACTAATCATTATTGTTTAACCGTAATCATCTCATTTCCTAACATGGCACATTCTGCCCACGATCTACTACATTTCAGTAGACGGCATCGACACTCCCACTTCCACCGAGGATGAGCCAAAGCCTTTTGCAGAGATCGGACACTTTGCGTTTCGTCCTTCACCTTTTTGGCCGCAACACATTGAGGCATTAGTTTGTCCGTCTCGAGGCTGCATTCATTACCGCTTCCATTTCTACCGATGTTCGGAAATTTAACGCAGCCATCTCCACTTTGGATCAGAATGTCATCACCAACATTATGGACCTGATAACATCTCCACCTGCCAAGTCCAGCTACGAAACGCTGAAAGAACGGCTCCGCAAGATGTTTGGCGAATCTGAGTACACTAGCTTCAACAACGTGCTCTTGGATATGTGGATGGATGATGCCAAACCATCCATGAGACCTCCAAATACTCTATACTAATAAACCCCTCCAAACTTAAAACTCCTTAAACTTATAACCCCTCCAAACTAATAACCCCTCCAAACTTATAACCCCTCCAGAATAATAACCCCTCCAAACTATTTACCCTTCTAAGCTAATAACCCCTCCAAACTAATACCCTCTCCATGCTAATAACCCCTCTAATCTAATTAACCCCTTTAAACTAATTAACCTCTCTAATCACATTCACATCACATAATATTTAATAATGTCCCAATATTAGCTAACCATAACTCCCTTTTCTAATGCTTCACTTCCAAGTAGTAAGGGTGGCAGAGTAAGTAAAAGAATAAGGTTGGTATTGGCAAGTTTCCGGGTTAGCTTCCCTGTGTTAAATATTTTTTTTAAAAATAGATGCTGCATAATTCTGCAGAAATGACTTGCAGAATTCGCCACCATAATTCTGAAACATACTTTTCTGCAGAGATTTAGGTCCATGAATTCTTCGAGTGGGGAGTACTAACTATACTACCATAGGCTGGCACCTGCCCTGATAACTAATGATTAATATAGCAGGAGGAAAAGGGTGAAGGGTAAAAAAATTTAAGCATAAGTAGTATAGACTGGTGCAAGCTAATTAGGAGCCAGTATTTGCTAAGCCACGCCCCATTCCCCCTTTAAGGCAGCCAATCAGTAGCCAGCATTTGCTAAGCCCTGCCCCACCCTTTAGGGCAACTGGAAACAGAAGTGGCGTCACGGTGGCCATTTTGTTTCCACCGGAAATGACGTCACTGAACCAATTTGGACAGGAAATGACGTCACTAAACCATTTTGGATCGGAAATGATGTCACTAAACCATTTCGGACAAAAAATTACATCACTATACCGTTGCGTACAGGAAATGACGTCACTATGCCGTCCTGGACAGGTTTGGACATTGTTAAGGCAGCAAGTTCAAACAATGAAGATACAAGTGAGAAATTCAAATTTTTAAATTACTGTATTAATATTAATAGAGATATAAATAATGACGTGATCATTTTTTCTACATGCAGACAGGCATATAGTATCATCCTCTATATAATATAACTGTTAAAAAAACCTAAGGAACAAGTGGGTTTTAAAACGTGGACCATAGGTATGGGAAACCAGCATCTTAACTCAAAGCTATTGTGTCAGTTTGAGTTTGATGGAAGTAAGGAAGAGGTAATGTATGGAAGAAAGGGGTTTTTCCTTCAAAATTAAAAATAACATTCTGCATACCAGAAAACAGTATTAGTTACTATAGAGGGGTATAAAATAGGGCAATTACACAAAACACCACTAAACAACATACAGAAAATACATGCAAAACCTAAGGAAAACCAAAATAAGCCTACTGAAAACAGAAACAATGGGCCTGCATAGAAAAATAACTGAAACAAAGGCATGCATAGAAAAATAGCTGAAACCTAGGGAAACCCTAAATAAGTGTGCCGAAAAAAGAAACACTAGGCAGGCATAAAAAAATTCAACTTACCATATAATAAGGACACTAAAAAGCACAACTGTGCCAGCCAAGGACCAACTGCAAAGTGACCAAAGTAGGTTGGGCCACTGCAATTTCACAGGCCTTGACCCTCAAATCATTACGTGACCACATTGGGTCTATCAGCATAATGCTGTAAACCTTCTTAGGAGCTAGCGTTCTAAACAATTCCCTAGAAGTATAGACAGCCTGGGACTTTTAAATCTATTCAAACATACTATAACCCACAATGCATCATGTGATAATGCTGGACCTATCAGCGTAGTGCTGCAAACCCCCTTAAGGGCTATCATTCTAAAACAATTCCCAACACGTCTGGACAGTTTGGGACTTTAAAACCTATTCAGACATATCGTTCCTCTCACAGAGGGTGACACACTGTGTATCACATGACTAAATTGGACCAATTGTATAAAAATACGTGGCTGTAAAATGTATTATGTTGAACAATAAAGATTGTGCATTGACCACGGCCTCGTCAGTGTATTTAAACACATATAAGAAAATACGGTCACCATTTATGCATGTAAAAGAATAAAGTGCACATTATGACTGCTGTCATGGAGTTTTATTTCGATGCACGCTTACAACATCCTTTCACGGCTATAGTATGTGGAGCAACCCAGAGTGGTAAAAACGGTTTTTGTGCAAAAATTTCTGGGGAAAAACCAGCAAACCATGTTTCTAGCACCCTCGAGAATTGTTTGGTGTTATGGGGCAAACCAACTCGCATATACTGAAATGGCCCAATCTGCAAAACCAGAAATTGAATTTTTTCAGGGATTAAACGAGGACATGTACGAAAATTTTCAACCTAATATTCTGAATTTGTTAATTATTGATGACTAATGTCTGAAGCGATTGTTGATAAACGTATTACCAATTTATTTACCAAAAGAATCTCATCATCGTAATCTAAGTTTTATATACATTTTACAGAATATTTTTCCAAAGGGCTGAGAAAGCCGTACAAAAAGTTTAAACGCCCATTACATGTTCCTTTTCAAAAATCCACGAGATCCATCACAAATAAAAACTCTTGGTCGTCAGTTGTATGCCGAAAATTTAAAATGTTTAAGTGATGCCTACCAGGATGCAACAAAGGAAGCCCATAGCTATTTAATGGATGACTTGTAACAGAAAATGCAAGAAGTGCTTCGACTGCAAACAGGCATGTTACCACAAGAAAAGAGCCAGGTCTACGTCCCTAAACATGCTTGAGTAAGAATACACCGAACCTCGCATGCTGAGACGGAAATTTGTGACTTTCGTAATAATTTTATTAAATGTGTTACTCATTGTCAGCATCGATGTGGGCTTTGTTATCTTTAAGCGTAATGCGAACGAGAATAGTGTTATGGTTTTAGTAATTAATAAAACAAGCAAACACATCGACACCATGATCAGAACAGCATTTGTCATCCAGCCAGAACATCATGTACTCTCAGCACTTGATAAACAGCACTCCATTGCTGAAAAAGTTGATCCGATGCAAAACAGCAGCACAGAAGAAAAAGCTTTTAAAGGGTACTGGTGATTCGGTTGTCACCAGCCTCTTAGAATGCTGCTACAATCTTTTGAAAGGAAATGTGCCTACAACGACCATGAAGATTAAAAAGCTGAAATGCTATAAAAAACAACTACGTAAAATGGCCAATAAAAAGACGGGGTAGAAAACAAAACAGTAAATGATATTGCAGAATGGAGGCTTCCTGGGGCCACTACTATCTGTCCTTGCACCCATATCGAGCATTGTCACATCTGTCACTTGTCAATGATGCATGTACTTAAAATGATGATTGTGCCAAGCAGCAGTATGGAAGCTATGCCGATGCCCTTGCACAATGTCGTGGAGAATACGGAAAGAGACTTGACACATCGATCCATCAAAGGCCTTGATGTTGATATACTGCAAATACTGAAAAACGACTCTCACCGAAAACAAAAAGGTAAAGTTATACTCGCAAGTGCTGCAACAATGGATGACATTTCAAAATCAACTAGACAATCATGTATTCTGTTCTTGTCAAGGTTGAAATTACCGAGCCATCTGAAGACAATGGCAAAGCTGAGTAACGTGCACCTGACCAAGATGGGCCAAAGCATTATCCTAGGCTTACCCAGGTCTCAACAAGTCAAAGCCCGATGAATCATCGAGGCCCTAACTGCCCACACTGGCATCATTACGTGTAATAAAGACCTGCAACTCGGATATGATGGAAAAACCATCCCTGGAACTAATATCGTGGATATTATCAACGATGCCGTCAAGGGAAAAAAGAATTACGATCCACCCGGAGCATCTGAATTCTTACAAGGTCTAAATAAAATCAACTTTCCATCATTGTATATATCGGCAATGACTACGACGTCGACAAATGCAAGGAAGCATTAATTCAATGCCTCTACACTTTTCAAAGCTACTGGCATCGACAACAAACCAGCCGTCAACAGCCCCCCAGGTCAAAAAGAAAAATTGTACCTACCTTTAAAATGTATCCGTGTTCTCCCGCATGGACAACTTATAAAAAATTAAATGTATTCTGAAACCAATATATTGTTTTTGTTTTTGTTTTTATTAAACTTAGTGTAAAAGCATTTACAGGTGTATGTCAATTCATTTTGCATAATACTTCTAGAGGCAGCAGCATGGCATATCTGATTCACAATAAATTCATTATCATCAATGACGATATCTTCCAAAATGTGTGATTCCAAGTCTTTTTCGACAATCTGGTCGTTCAGTAGCTTGCTTCTCAAATACAGTCGTTGAATGGTCTTGAAATTCATATCGTGGCAACGATGATACAGTTAGAACAGGCAGTGTAGGCCACAGGTTTCCGTATATGTGGGCTGAACAACATGACGAATATAAGTCCATGAATGACTGTAGTAGTTGATCCAATTTGTCCAGGCTTGATGATAGTATGGTGGATGGTCGTACGTTTGAAAAACTCGCAGTCCATTTGGTGTCATGTAGATGGCAACCCAGGGTTTTCCAGGATGATTGTGTTTCTCGGTGTTGATGATGATGGCAGCTGGATAAGAAGGTACCACATCAAAAATGTAGTCTGCTGGGAATACACCCATAAAGTGTGACGCCTCTCATAATTCTGGTAAGTTGGTTGCCGCCCATGTTCACTTGCCAAAGTCAAACAGCACAAAGCGTGTCATATCCATTTGCATCAGGTTTTGTGAATTCGTCGAGAAGGACAACGTTGATGGTATGCGGTAGAGGGTTGGCAAACGTGATTCCCAAACGCAGGTTTCCGTTCTTGACAGGTTCGTACACTTCGCCACATGCCAAGTCGGGAGTAAACTTGAATGCCCATAATGTGTAGCCTTGGGCATATTCGTCACGTTGAATGTTTATCCCTTTGTCGGCATTGATTCCCCGGTCAAATCATGTGTGCAGGGTATTGAAGCAGCGAATGTAATGTCCAGCTCCAAAATTGGGTGTTAAGGCTTCAAACGGCAGTTGCTGGCCATCGATGGACTCGATGATTATGTGTCATCCACATGCCTTGTTCGGTCTGGGCCATCGTTGAAGGGACATTAAGAGACTGAACAGAGTTACCAACTATAATATTCGGTTGGCAGTGGTGGCAAATCCTTCCTATCTGGAAGCTGTTGATTCGATAGTTCAGGGCAGGACAGTTTTATCGTGGGGACACGGAAGGGAAAAAGGTTGTATGCATTATCGAGTTACGTTTAATGTCACTCCCATTTATCAGTAATTACTAATTAATGGTGCTTCTTCAATTTTATTCTGTTTCAGTGTAAAGGTTATGAGCATGCTCTTGCACGGTGATGCAGTATTTTCAGGCATGGGAATTGTGTACGAAACCCTTCATTTGAGCTATCTGTCAGAGTATTCTACTCATGGAACCATACACGATGTTGTATACAAAGGTCGTGTTTAACATTTTTTTAAATTTTCAGTAGGATGAAGACCATTAAATAGGTGAAATGTTTATGTATATCTTTAGGTGAAAGGTTAATGGTTGAATGTCACCTGTACGTATTAATTATTTATATGAATAATTGAACTATGCGAATAATTGTGTGGCAAAGAGTTGACTTTCGAAAAAATGACCTATGCAAAGATCTGTGCACCGAATAAATGCCCATGAAGAATTAGTTGGCGAACAATTGTTGGCAAACAAATGTCAGTAAATCCATTATCGCATTTTTGCCCTTTCTTGTTATTTGTTGCTTTTAACCATTTACCTTTATCTGTTTACTTTTCATTTAGTCATTACTTGTCCATTATTTTCTTCCTTAGCTTTGTCAATACTATTATTGTCATTGCTATCAGAACTGTTTCAAGTACTGTTTGTCATGTTCTTTGACTACTTTGTTTGATCATCAACTGTTGTCACTTTCAGTCACCTTCATCGTATTCATATTGTCACCTAAGGACTTCAGGACTCTCCTGCAGAAACATCATCAGTTTAGAGCTTCTGGACTCCTTAATATATCACTCTTTATCTTTATCAATGTAATCTTACTTTCGTTTATTTGGTTGTCTGTTTTTGGTTGTCTGCTTCAATTGGTTCTTGTAATATTATAGTCAATTTGTCAGTGACAAATCAAGACAAGTTTTACATGCGCTCCTATATCTACATATAAAATAACCGCACAGGTTATAGCACAAAGCATTCAAATAAAACTTAATCTAACCTTTTCAATAACACCTACAAATAACAAATCAAATCGAATTAAATCATCAAATCATTAGCTATACTAATACGACTATTGGTCACACGACACCTTTCAAAGAGCAGCTAGCATGCCATCTGACCATGGCACCGAAATTGAGGACTCCCGCCACCAAGATACCGGAGGCCCAAACCCTATACCTGACAAAGACTTCAGGCAATCTGGCAGCTACCAGGAGAGTGATGAACAGGAAATTTGCTCTCATTGGAAAAACAAACAGAAACGTCACATGACTTCATCCGGGGGCACAGCACCCCAACAACGTAGCTGGATGGGTAACCCCATTACCTAACGCACCAGCTGGAGCTGCACCATCACAACCCTCTCAATTAATCTCCCAACCAGCACCACTTTTTCCACTTTTTACATATCATGAACTTAGTGCCCCACGAAAAAACTAACAAGTTGATCCTTGTCTTTCACCTCAGACGGAATTATCCCAATAATAACTATTACGCTTGCTCCCAATACAACTCTTGGAAATCCCCACCGTGGCCATGCTTCCTACCCTGGACTCCCCGGATAAATGATTCCAGATGGTTAGGACACGTGAAAAAGGCCCGGCACCCCTGTCCCTGCCACCCCACCAGTTGATATCATAGGGTGGAAGATGCCATCAACCAACTCAGAAACCAACAGACTGAAATCCTTGCTAGATTAGATCTACTAAGCGCCCCACTCACGTCTACAGCTCCAATCCCTGCTCCAAGGCCCATTAAAGCACCAGCCCTAAGGGATCCCCTTCTTCCATCTACAGTCACAAACATAACAACACCAATGATGACACTAAAAACTGTGAGACCAGAACATAGACCTGCCCCGGCCCCTGCAAAATCCGCATATGCTCTCGTCTTTGAAGCTACGGTGGCAAATACTACAGCCAGAGCTACACTGGACATGTTTCACAAGAAAATAAACTTTCGAGCTGAAAACTTCGCAACATCAAAAACTGACCTGGTGTCGGGCCAACGAGTCTGGCTGGACTTTGAAACAACAAAACAACATGCAGACGCAATAGCTAATATCAATGCTACAGGGACACTGCAGGCAAAGAAAGTTCAAAAAGGGCACCCTATGATTACTTTAAAAGAAAACACCACCAGGCTTGCATCGGATGATGTAATTTCGCTCCTCCTATCGCAAAACATTGTGATCCGAGACGCAGTGGGATTAATAAAAATGAATGATCTAATCCGAATACGGTATCAATATCGAAACAGAAACACAAATTTGTACAAGTTGGTGCTTGATGTAGCCTTGAAGATCCGCTTGGCCATCCTTACTGACCATAGAGTTAATTTAAATTTCCAATGGGTCCATGTCGAGGACTACTTGTTCTTACTACAATGCTTCTCCTGCCACAAATTTGGCCATACCAGGGCCGTCTGCGAAAACCTAAGGAAGACAAATACATCCATCTGTTCTCACTGTTCAGGTGCCCTTCTATATGCCGACTGTCCAAATAAAGGAGATAACTCCAAATTAGCATGTAATAACTGCAAACTTCACCATGCTCGGAACCCGGCATTAACCCTGCAGCCATCCCTAAACCACTAAGCTATATCTCGGGAATGTCCAATCAGGCCAAAAATGGAACCTCAGGCCCAACTTCACATAGATTATGGAGAATAGACCTCTGCGTATCCATCAACTAAATATATCAAAATCTCGCATTGCAACATTGGAAATCTTGGACTACATGAGACAGACTCGAGTGGTCATCACTTTAGTATAGGAGCTACATAATGGTCCTAATGGAAAAGCTCGGAGTTACCCCGACTACGAATGTTTTCAAGACGTGAAAGAGGCAACACGAAACAAAGCTGTAATCTTGATCCGCCGAAGACTTCTACTAAAGCCCATACTACTTGCACAACACACTGATGCAAACACAGTGGTTCTTCAACTGAGTCCTAATGGCAGAAAGATGAGCATTATGGCTTGCTACTGGGAGCCAGACGTACCCCCAGCCCCTAAGCTGGCTACACTCGAGAGAATTATGACGGCCTTGCATTTTGTGCCAACCGTCATTTGCGGCAACTTCAATGCAAAACACCCATCCTGAGGGGTGTATGGAGGAATGCGCGTGGAGCATCACTGGTCGACTTTATCGCTGCACACAACCTCCACCTGCTCAACAATGGGTCAATCCCTCGCCCAACAGAAATTCGCCGGTCTTATCTTGATCTTACGATGTGCTCGACCACCCCTGGCCTTCACGTAGTAAACTGGCAGGTGATCCGAGAGGCAAAAATGACCGGTGACCCAATGCGATAGCATATGAGATTGAACACAGGTCGACAACACTCATACCACGGCATCCCCAGACAACCTTTCGGTGGTGGACAAGAAGAGCTGACTGGGGGCATTTAACAATACCTTAGAGGAAGTCTTGGAAGGCATGAATCTCACCCCGGAGATCGTGGAAGCGACTGCAAGCGCCGAAGATCTTGATAATATTGTGGCCTTAATCACGACAGCAATCACACAGGCATGCGACGAAAACCTCCCATTAAAAGCACCAAACCGGAAATTTAACACCATTTGGACACCTGCCCTCACTGACACTAAAAAACGTGTTTTACAACTCAAAAGACTAGTGTCTTGACTGTCTCGGAACACAGACACCCAGGCATTCGAGGACGCTTTAGAAGCATATCGTCCGGCCCTAGAAAACTACAAGCGTGACTTTCAGGCCGCCTCCACCAACAGCTTTAAGGCATTCTTAGATGGTCACGGGGACCGTGATGTGTGTTCGCTCCACTGCAAGATAGTGGTAAGCAGCGGGACGCCAGTGGTCCCGACCACCCTCCGAGGAATTGATGGGACACACATGTCTAACCCGGCAAAACGGCGTCGAGTCTACTTTCCCAATTCTAGCCTCGAGATCATAGGATGAGTACATCCATACTGACAAACGGCAGGAGAGTGAAGTTTACCCCACCACTCCAGACGACCATCTTGTTCACCGAGGATGAAGTCTTAGAGGTTATGCGTCACATGGACCCCGAAAAGTGCCTGGCCACGACCACTTCACAGCAGACATCTGCCAGAGCTTCATTGGATCACACCCTGCCCTCATCATGGCTCTGTTCCAACAGTGCTTGGACCTGGGACACTACCCAACACCCTGGAAACAGGCGATTGTAAAGGCAATACCGAAACCACAATAATAAGACTACTCCATAACCTCTTACCGCCCAATAGGACTTCTATGTGTGCTAGGAAAAGTCCTCTAACGGCTCATGGTCGGATGAATAACCTATGCCCTCTGAAGAACAGTGTCACCTTTGCAAATTGGATTCAGGCCCCAGTTATCCACAGTGGACGCATTGAGGTCATTCAATGACAAAGTGGAACACCTCAAGCGAGGAGGAAACCAGGTCGTGGCCATATCGCTTGACATAAGGGGGCGTTTGATCACACTTGGTGGCCAGCTTTACGCCGCCGATTGCTCACCGGAAATTGCCCTGCAAACATTCTTCACCTCATCGATTCCTATCACTTATTCCATGTTTCTCTGACGGTGGCTGGAACCCAGTTGGAGCTGTATATGCAACGGGGTAGTGTCCAAGGCTCTTGTTATGGGCCACTGTTGGACGACCTATTCGACATTTTGAAATTTCGCCACGCTGATCACCTGATGCAACAGTGCTGGATACAGTATTGGGATGGGGTCAAAGCAGAAAACTTACGTTTGGAATAGACAAAACGAGATTAAGGATGTTTACGAGACCAGCTCGAGCAATCCATGTCCTGATAATCAACCATCCGATCCAGCGAGCGGCCACAATGCGAGTTTTGGGGTGATTATCGATGACAGACTTAGATTCACGTCTCACGCCAAACAGGTGCTCATCAAAGCTCAAACAACTTACCGAAATATATCTTGGATTGTACGAATCTGCTGGTGATCATCTTCCTTCATCCTGATGACCCTGAACCTTCACGCAGTCGAACCAGTGGTTACATACACGGCAGAAATCTAGCACAGGGCTCAACACTACAAATACATCAGACGGAAACTGGATGTCTTCCTACGATCTTTTGCAATTGCAGCCGCCAAGGCATATCGCACGACCTCCCTGGTGGCTGCCCAGGCTATTGCCCAAATCCCACCACTACATCGGCGAATTGAGGAATTAGCACAGGTCTCCAGAGCTAGGGCAGTGGGCACCGTGACCCTCCTACTGGATGACCGGCATATAGAAATGCACACACCAAACCCGGATCTACCTCACCCAGCAGTGAGAATGTCCATCAGACACTTCATAGCCAGGACACAAGAGGAAGTGAATACTACACCTCCAGGTCACACAAGGGGTTTCATCGATGGAAGCCGATCTGATAATGGAGTGGGAGTAGCGTTTGTGGCCTACCAGTGGAACACCGAGATCCACATATGGAAACTCGAATTGGCCCTATACTGCTCAGTGGCACAGGCTGAGCACTAGCGATCCTACAGGCCACGGAGTGAACATTGGGGCACAGCAAACCAGCTTAAATCTTTAGTGACTCCCACTCCACTCTGGACGCCATGCATGACCGGTCATCTAACAACCCCTTTGTGACGGCCATACATGCAGCCCTTGACAGAGCCAACCAAAATGAAACGGAGATCACTTATTGCTGGCTCAAGGCACACGCAGGCATACCAGGCAATGAATGTGCAGATACCCTGGTGGGAGAAGCCGCTCAACTTAGAACGGCCCCTGCATACGACCTGGTCCCAACTAGTTACATCAATGCTGCCTGCAGGTTAATAACAATGATGGAGTGGCAGCAGGCTTACGAATCCCAGGCAAAAGTTTCTGAGGCCCAAGGAAAATTCCACATTTTATATCATCTTCCAGCCCTGGATATAGCCCGTCAGCTGTATGAGACCCGCTAACCAACATTCTTACAATGCAGTTTTTAACTGGGCATGGGGCCTTCCGGTCATATCTTCACCGGTTCCACGTTACACTGGAGGACACCAGCTACTGCGACCCAGAGACGCTGCAGACCGCTCTACACATCCTAACGGACTGCGAGGCCCTAAGCACAGAGCAACAACAAAATGGCATTATGGAGGACAGCCACCGAGCCTCAGAACATTTACGTGACACCACCTATTCGAAGTTTATCGAATCGGCCCTAAGAAAGTTCAAACAACTTAACCGTGACTAACAGTTCGGCAAACCCTTCCGCTTTAGATGTTACGAATCAGTATTATGAGAAAGGAACATACAAATATCGCCTTTCTCTTCTTGAACGAGGCATCTAATCGGTCAAGAGTGAGGCTATCAACCTGTAGTGGGGCCAACCGGCCCATCCGGTTCATTTGTGGATCTCGCCAAAAACAAATAAAACCCAATTCTTTACTCATCTTCTATGTTCCTTCCCTTCCACCACGATACATTCAATTGTTATATTCAAAGCATTGTTTACCACTTGATTATATTGTAAACCATATCTGTATCGAACTCAAATATCTGTATTTGTTAAAATTGTTCAATTCTTAATTTACGTAGACAACATCCTGCACTGTATCTATTAGCAGCATCTTTCCCCAACAAAGAGGGAACAATGTCTCAAATAAATTTTTTTTAAAAATACCAAGTTGTTAAAATGTAGATAAACAAATGAAACTTGCCAACTTCCACATACAAGATTCCTTTCTTTTCATCCAATTTACCACAAACAGCACCCCTGAAACCAACAGAATACTTAAGTTTTACAATTATACATTATAAAATTGAGTATGTAAACTGCATACATCCTTAACATTATGATGAGCTAAAACCTGGAATTACGTACCATAAGCAGCAGCATAGCTATGGCAGAGCTATGTTGCAGTGTCTATGGACATTCTATTTACAATCTGTACACGGGCGTTCTATTTTCAACCTGGTATTACCTGCGTTGGACGTCAATAAGTTACAACAATCCATACACGGTATACCGAATTGAAGATAGAACGTCCATGTATGCATTATTGGAACTTATATTGACGTTTAATATAGGGTGTATACAACCACATTGAAAATAGAACGTCCGTGTATACATTGCTAGAAATTATAGGCCTTCTAATATAGGGTATAAAATACCAGATTTATTAAAGTTTAACATACGTGTGTACACCGTTTACCCTATAGTGTACCATAAAATATACGGTATTCACAACTGGGAATCATCATCAAGTGAGTGTTACATTCCTAATTCCATCTATATACTGTGCGGTCCCCCCTCTTAATGTATACTTTTTATTGGAGTCGATTTATTTCCAATTACTCTATTTTCACTAAAGCTGGCCACCATGTTGTGCGCTATCAAAGTGATCTTTAAATCCGGCTTGGCGAGGCCACTTTTTGTGACGTCATGTGAACTGGCCGCACTACCTAGTGTGCATGCGCGAACCTCAACTTCCTTAGTTACAAATAATTTCTTGTAAGTTTTGAGCGACTTTCGCCAGGTGGGCTGATGCCCTATTCACACGAGACTGATGCCACTTGACCGAGAACCGAGAACCGACGTTGCTGACGTCAGAATCTCGGTTGCCGAAAAATGGTGACCGGTTCCAACTTGGCCAAACCGAGAACCGAGAACCGACGTTTTGACGTCAGAATCTTGGTGGCTGTCTGCTATTAGCAACAACGGCGCTTTTGCTAAAATTGTGCCATTGATGCGAATGACCTTTATTAAATTTGTCTAAACGAAAAACACGAATACTTTTTACTATTTTTAAATAAAAACAGGACATGGAACGAACAAGAAGACTTAGAAGGCAGCAGCTGCTTGCAATAGCACTGTTGCATCAAAGTATGTGCTACATTACAGCATATTTGTTGTTAAAAAGAAGAAAGTATTGGGTGAGGCCAATATTAAAAAAACGATTAACACATGGTAAGATTTAGTTACAAACTCACAACTAATGGAAATGAATATCATCCTAAATGAAATGCAGATTAGCAGAAAGTTTAATGCAGTATATTTAATTTAAAGCTCCAGTTAAAATGCCATGCACCCTGGACCCTGCAGCTTCGCTGAAATACTACTGCAGTTCTGAATGACACTAACTGGAGTTTAAACTAGTATTAGTGCTGTAATAGTGCACGTTTATTAAAATCTAAGTACAGCTAAACGACCACATTGAATTTGTAACGTAGATGTATGAATTACACATAGTGTCATCGGAATAATTGTATATCAGTGGATGAGGGTTATATCTTTAATATAACATCAGAATAACTAGTTTACTTGAATAAAGTGCAGTACATTTTCTGTTGATTTACTTGGTACTTGAGGGTCATCCTTTACACAGTGTTTGACATTACAGGTGAAGGAAACTGTCTGGTTTCCTACATGATACGGTTAAAGAATGGCTCAACGTTTTTCAAGTCCTTTCAGATGACGTCAATAACCTTCGAAAACCTTGCGTGCATGCATTCCACCATGCGAACGCCTTCTCGTTACATTGTGGTGGGTAAAAGGATTATAAATCATCATGGATTGCAAAGAACTACGTATGTATTATCTGTTAACATTAAGTTTCAAAGATAGAAAAATAGAATGTTAGCAGCAGCTCCTGTTTAAAACATTAGAATGTTAGCTCATGCTTGGGCTGCATGCTTGTTTAGCACAAGCTTAGTTATTTTGAATTTGAAAGTTCAGTTTGTTCCAGTGTTTCAATTAAACAAGACATGTTTAAATCAAAGTGCTTAGTGTTCCTTTACAACTAATTAATTTCACTACAACTTTGATTTGGTTCTGGTCAATTTTACAACAGGTTATGGGTTCCAGTCATGCTAGCACTGCACCAGGTTTGAATTTTGGTGTTTTTAATTAAAATTAATTTAAAATGGAAACAGTTTAAGGATTGAAAACGCATATCAAGCCACTCGTAGGCAAAACAAACTGGTCAACATGGAAGTACCGAATGCAAATTTTTCTAAAAACACAGCCAGGGGCCATTGATGTTGTTGAAGGTCGATTACAGAGACTAAATCAGCTAAGTGAGACTGCCAACGAAACAGAAAAGGCTAATTATGAAAACGCATCTTCCAAATTTGAACTGACATCATCATCAGCGATGTTACTTCTATCAGGAAGTATTTCAGACGAATTAATGGA
>JAQGAE010002959.1:0-16064 GCA_034696685.1 Julus scandinavius | reverse complement strand
GATTTATCAAGCTATTTTAGACAATTTTTATTTTTATTTAATCTCTTTTGGTTTGGCTGGAATTGTGTTTTAAAATTGCACCCATTGAAAGTGATAGGGTTGTGATCCAGCTTAATCCGGGGTCCCGTGTAGATTGTTGTCTCCCCTCGTTGGCAAAATTCCTAGGTAGGTGATGAAACCGTTGGTGTTTAGCCTCAGTTGCAGAATTAGGTCAACGTTAAAAAATCAACAAACAAAACTTTTGAAGTTTCTCCACTGCAGGTATAAGATTTCTATCTTCCTGGTTTGCGATACCAAATCCTAGTTGCACGTAGTTGAATGTTCTTGTGCCGTATTCGTTGCAAACTCCTCTTTTCGTCTGCTAACCTGTTAATTGTCCGATTTGATGGTATTAGTCGATGAAGCACGTTTCATGATGATTACAAGGGTGATGGGAAGTTGGTTCTATTTAATCTTGGTTGCATTTCTCTCCTCGACACGAGATCTCTAGGCCCCGTTCGAGTTCACAAATCCTGATTAGCTTAAATTCTTTTCTCGTTTGAAAACTGCCATCGTTTTCTCAATATTATAACTCTGTGCAATGATATGATTGTAATGCTGCTTTTTCATCTCATCTCAACTTATCGTCAATTTGCTGTACCGCTCTATCTGGCCATTAAAACAGTTTCTTTCTAAGACGTGCGTTTGAACTGAGGCCGAGGTCCAACTTTTTTTTTTTTTTTATTTATTATTCTTAGCTCTTTTTTTTAGCTCTTTTTTTTCTGTTATGGTACGAACCTATTTTACAGTTTTCAAATTTTTCTCTTTCATCGTTCGAGGGGTGGAAAACTGCCATTTCTTGTTTCTCTTGGCATTTTGGGACGTGCATGACACGGGTGCTAATTAACGGTTGATTAAGTCACTAATAGTACTGCTTTACTAACCATCATCATTGGCATTTTCCAACATCATTTTGCTGCAACTGCTTGCCATGCCCTCCAAACAACCGACGGCTCTTGCGATTTTTTCATAGTTTGACCGGCCATCTTGGGAGGCTGTAAATTTCGTCAACCCGCTCAATTATGGCTGTTGACATTTGTTTATAATTTACACATCTTCACATGTAAATTAGTCGACGTTGAAAGTTTAAAAAATATAACTGCGACCTCGTTTGTGTAAGTTTATAAGCAGATGTGCCTGCCAAGTGTCCCAAGATGGCTCGCCAAACCTTGCAGAATGGATCTCATTTGGTTGAAAAGTGGAATCGGCTGCTTAATTTATCTACGATTGCATGGATTGAATAATTTTGAACAAATCTGAAGTGCAAGCACATATTTTTTGTTTTCCCCCAAACCTTGCTGCAATTTTTTTCCACATTACATCGTTGTGTAAACAAATTTCCAAATACTTTAAATTGGGAAGTAGAAACGAGAATGTTATTAGCACAATTTTTTTTTTCTGTTTGCAACAGTTACAGAAATGAAATGTCAGTGTCAGACAAAGACAGACAAGGTTTGGGTAGAAGACTTGTATACATTAAGAAATCTAGGTGTTTTTACCATTTATCCATACTACATTTCCAATATTACACATTCGCTGAATGTACATCGAATTGGACCATTATTGCTTGTCACACTATAACATTCAGGACATATTTAATCGAAAACGTTGTTCGGTAGTAGACACTTATAGAAAATTTGAAAATCTAACAATTGCTCAGCATTCTCAGATTTTTATATGATTTTCAAACTTATGTCATCAAAACTGAAATATTTCATTCCTCCTGCTTCAGCATTGGTCATACCCATCATCCCCAAAGTTTTATTTGCACAAAAATAAGGTTTTAACTTCTGAGATTAAAAGTTAAGTCCTGGCCATATTTAATAGACTAATACAAAAATTACGTACATTAGAAACAAAGTTTGTGACATTCCAATAAAAATTCCATCAATTTGAGAATTTTTAATGCCATTAAGGGCCGGTTGCACCAACAAAGGTTAAGCTAAACCTAAGGTCAACCGTGAGTTAACTATGAAAAGCATTGCACCAAAGGAAGTTAACAGTTGACCATTGGTTAACTTGAAGAAAACCAATGAGGCTAACCCTGAGGTTAACTCGTGGTTTTATATAACCTCAGGTTAGCTAACGTTTTATTTAACCTTTGTTGGTGAAACCGGCCCTGAGTAATTATTATGAAAACACCATAACGAGACATGAAA
The DNA here is from genome assembly GCA_034696685.1 of Julus scandinavius. Taxonomy (NCBI): domain Eukaryota; kingdom Metazoa; phylum Arthropoda; class Diplopoda; order Julida; family Julidae; genus Julus; species Julus scandinavius. Next base: position 13,866 of record JAQGAE010002959.1, on the reverse strand, counting down.
AGTTCGCTCTCCAGCTCAAGTACGACTAATAAAAAGCTGTGGCATAGATTATACTTTTAAATAAAACAACTAAGGATTTCATGGAAATTATATCTACAACAACAAGAACAACAAAAATTCTGCATATTATTATTTCTACACATTGTTGTTTTGGTCCTATAATTCTACTTGAAATGTGAGTTAAATCAAAATTGTTTCTAACTTGTTTCATCATGGGTAATAGTGGTTTTTCCTTCGGTGTGATTTTGGAAAGGTTTCGAAATTCCACTGTCATCCCCTGTGGAGCTCTCTAATGTGGCTCCCCCGATCAAGCTCAGCATTTTTTCCTAATCCTAACTAAACAGCAATAATAATTCATGTTGCCTGGGTTCCAGCCTGGCTTCGGTCCAGGAGCAGCGGTTACCCCCTACCTCACCTGGGCTTGAACAAAGAGCCGCTTCTCTTCCTTCCTCTGCCTCCATAGGCGAACAGCAGTTCGACGGATTGTCCATCGGACCTGATGGCCAGCTTTCCAAGGTAAGCACCAGCTTTTTCTTAGCGCTTATTTTTCACATTTAGGGCCCTCGCCATTTTGACTTGTTGTAAGTTGCAATCGGAACTTTCATTGGCACTGCTACTTCTGCTGCTGCTGCTGCATCTGTGTTTTAATTTTCTATTTTTCATTTTCTTGTTTTTTTTTGTTTTAATTTTTTGCTTTTTAGCCACCCTCTCCTTGCAGACTTGTTTTTTACCTCATTGGCAGCAGATGGCTTTGTGTTTCATGCTTTTATTTTTCGCATTGCTGTCGCTCAAGTATCGTTTTCAGATGGTACATTTAGTGCATGAATTTCTGTGGGATCGCTATGATCGTTTGGGTTGGGCACGAGAAATAACGTTATACCCAACCAGAAGTGACCACTTGTGGTTTGATGGTTGGGATTTTGTCTGGTTGCCAGTTGATAGGGGAAAAAACAGATTTTGTAAAGTCAGAAATTGGCTAACTTTTGTACTACTGATAGAAGGCCAACATTGAGTCATCTTAGATTCATTCAACGCGTATTTCGAGTATGTGCGGAAAATGTAAAGGAAGCTGACCACGCAATTCTGGTTCGCGCAATGTTGGAATATTGCACTCCTATTTGAACCCTCTCAGGATGGTTCATATTCAGGATATAGGGATGGTCCAGCGTAGGGCAGCCAGATTTGTTAAGGGCGATTACCAACATTCCGCGAGTGCGACAGAAATGCTCCGCTCTCTAAATTGGGACACGTTGAGGTCCAGACTCGAAAAGTTATCTATGGGGTTATTCGAACGTTTTAATCTTTCTTGTAATTCCCATCTTGTTTCCCATATTTTAACGCCTAACAACCACTTAAGGAGTAGACATGATCACTCAAATCCTGTTACCGAACTTCGTGCCATGACTGCCTTCTTGACGAAAGTCCAGATTTTAGTAAAAATTTAATTTAACACTAATGTCTAAGTCGCTACTGACGTAGGCGCATTCTTCTGAAATGATGGGTTACGACCCCTTACCATGTGGCATTTATTTGCTGACTTTAGGGAACTGAGTTGAATTGATTGTAATGCTTGTCTGTTGCATCAGATGCATTAATTGAAAATGTCAATCTGCTCGACATTTGACACTGATTCATCATTTTGATTGGTTTGACAAACAAAGCAATCAAAGTGATTGGCTACTTCTGGCAGAAGTGGTCGGTCAGTGTTCCAGAAATGAGTTTTCTTCACTGCTGGTGTGGAATTTTATTCTACACCTTAAATTATGTATTTTAGTTTTTAATGATCGTACTAGGTGTGAAATGTTACAAATTAATGGCATATTTGACAAAAGTATCCATCTTGATTATTGTCTGCTAAAGTTAATTGTATGGTCAAACAGTCTGTTAACTTATAATTGCGAATGGTATTCATCTAAATGATATTTATGGTATATTATTGTTAATTAATAAGTGGTTGAAATCCTGCACCATTTAGGATTTTTTTAAATATTTTTACCATTTCATATTTTATGACGGAATATATCGTAAATTCTTTTGTTTCTTTAACATGGTGGAAACTGAAGAAAATATTAGTTATTATGAAAGTTTGTTTGGCATATATATTATATTTTAAAAAGATTTTACAATGAATGTTGGTAATCACTTCAGATTATAAGATGGTGGAATTTGATACAAAAATGATACATGTATATCTTACCCAAGCCCAGTAAGGTTTATCATACTTTTATCATATGTACATTTATTGGTGCCTTCAAATCGAGGATAACACAATTCTCTACAAATTTAATGTTCAATTTCCTTGTCAATTGTATCAGGCTTGGTTTCTGTGAATTTAGTCAAAAATTTAATTCACTAAATTTGGATATAATTTATTTTGTCATCTCATCTTAAAACAAGCAAGTATCTTAAAACAACCTTGTGTAGGTTGAGTACTTTTTAAGAACGTTACTGTTTTTTTTTTAAATCAGGTGTTTGCTAAACAGACACTTAGTCAACTTATCACAGTTTTTGGGGAAGGTCCCCTAACTCGATACCCAAATAACCTCTGCCAATTATTCCATAATCAACACTGCAAACTGGGCCCATCTAGTATTTGACTGCCCCAATCAAGCAATGATACTAACCAGAACCAAATCCCCTCCCCATAACCTGTGACAGGACCTCATCACTTTACTAACAAATGTAACTTTAAGGCTAGGCGCGCACTAGCAATTTTTGTAATGGGCGACTAAACTTTTCGATCACCCAGAACTTGGTTTTTATGATGCACACACACTGGCGATTAAATAATGGCTTCTAAACCTATGTTACAACATAGAATTGGTCGAAATCACGAGTGATTAAAAAATCACTGGAGCACAAATGTGGATCAAGCTGGCACCTATGAGTCGTACGGCTAGGCACGCACTAGTAATTTTTCTGAGCAACAATTTAATCACAAAAGAAAAACTCATTGGTTTCAATGGAACCTTGCACACTGTGGACTTTTTAATCCCAGCAACTAAATAGTTGAACTGGGTTCCATTCTTCTGGTGGTTTTATTACCAAAAAAACCTGTTTTCTAAAGCAAACAGGTTTTTGGACAAGGTTTATTCACGTCCAACAGGTTTTGGGTGATCAAAAGTAGAAAAAAATCGTTAGTGCGCGCCTAGCCTTCACATCCCCATATTTGGTTGCTGTACAGAATTGCAATCATAGCTGCTGAGAAACACAATGGAACACTACATATGTCAAACTCCACATTTGTTCTACCTCTTAGCATACAATCTCCCCCATGGGGAGATGGGCTGAACCCCATAGTGCCTTAGCAACTAATACAGTTTTTGGGGCTATTGATGTTCGATATACCGCTTTTTATGTCATTTGCCATGTTCTCCGCTGCAAAGTACCTCAACCTATTCATTTGGTCAATGGCAGTTTTTGATTTTTTGTTTTTGTTTTTGCATGCAAGAATGTTGCTATGTGGACATTTTTTTATCGCCACATTTTGTATTTTTATTTATATTTTTGTTTTCCCGGTCTTCGTAGCCCCTTCGTGCAGGTTGAGACACGACTTTTTTCCCCCATCTCTCCCCGCTATATCCGTTGGACATTTTTGACGAGATCTGTGTGTTTTTACGTTTTTTCATCCTTGTGTCTATATATTGGCGTCTTGGCATTTTGTATACGTGTCACTTTTCTTTTTGGAAGTGACCGTGTTTGAAAACAAAACGGTTTTGCCCATGTTTTTTGGAATGATATATCCTTCTTTTTTTTCATCTTTTCAAATCTATGACAACATGTTTTTTATAGTTTTGGTGTCTTTTTTCGCCATGTTATCCGTTGGACCTGTGGCCACACTGGATTTTAAAATGTTTTTCCCATCTCTTTTTTTTGACTTTTTGTAGTCGAGCAGGCGAGGCTGGAAGTGGAGCACAAACTTCAGGGACAATATCGAGTAATTTTTTGCCTCTCTCTCTATATCTCTATCTCTTTTTTACACATTTTTCCCTCCATTTTTTTTCATCCTTTGTAACGATTTTCGTCAGTCTGCCTGCTATTTCGGTACTCCATCCATTTTGGGGACCGAGATTCGCTGTTTTTCTAGTAGGGCAAAGAATATATAGTTTTGCCGAGCAATATGGCCGCCGCGCACCATATTGGAAGGGACTTTTGAAACCTAAATTCGACTGCCCTTTGCTTACTGGAAAATCTCATGCAGATTGACCCAAGTACGAAAGCAAATTACAGTGCTTAACTTTAAAAAAAATGTATTTCGCATTCTTCCAACAAGAATGCCCAAAATTACATGGCCGAAAACTGAAATTCCTCAAAGGATTTCACCCCAGGCTAGCTATTTTTCTGCAATCCATCCGCTTACTGACAAGTCGAATTGGCTTCTGGAAGCCAGTTTTTACGCGGAATTTGACCTGGTTTTTTTCTCGGATTTAAGTTTTTCGGTGATTTAATCAAAGTGAACTCTATTTTGCTATCGTCATTTTTTTTTTTTTTTTTTTTTTCCACTGTTTCATCCCCTATTTGTGAACTGCTGTTCATCACCTTTTTCCGTCCTCTTGTTTTTAAACACTTTTTCCTCTATAAGGACTTTTGTGCGTTTTTGAAGAAACACGATATATACATGTTTTATCGTTTTTTGTGTTTGAAAACAGCAGCCATTGGAGGGCGTTTTCGGCCAATGGATGGTCTGAAAAGGTTTGTTTTTATTTTTTCGTGGTTCACGCTTTTTTTTAAAAAACAAAGAATATTATGAAACCGATAAACAGGGACGAAATGGAAAATTTGGCTGGTTGGCTCAGTGTTAACTTGCGTGCGCCAAACTCCCTCTCGATTTGATTTTTATTTGCCAGTACTTATTCAACCTAATTTTGTTCTTTGCTCGATGCTGTCCACTGAAAAATGACGAGTCTTTTAGTTATTCGTGTTGTTTATCGTTTCGCTTGCCTGCAAATCACACTAATCTTGATTTCTACTGCCATCCACACACGGAATGCAATGATAGTCCTTTTACAGGACTGTCTTCTAATGATACTAGGCTCAGTGACATAGCAAGGCAAGATAGTTCCCGGTGCGGAAATGTTCTTGTCACCCCTTTCCCCCGCTTCATCATCTGTTGCGGAAATGTTCTTGTCATCCCCCATCCGTCGCGGAAATGTTCTTGTCACCCCTCTTTCTCCCCCCTTCCCCCCCATCTCCTATCATTTGTTGCGGAAATGCTGTTGTCACCCCTCCCAACCCGCCTCATGATCTGTTGTGGAAATGTTCTTGTCACTCTTCCCCTATCCGTTGCGGAAATGTTCTTGTCACTCCCATTCCATTAGTTGTGGAAATGTTCTTGTTACTAGCCCCCTATTCCTTGCGGAAATTTTCTTCTCACTCCCTTTCCCATCCGTTGCGGAAATGTTCTGGTCACTTCCCCCCGGAAATTTTCTTGTCACTTCACCGTACCTCCTCCCAGTCGATCACAACTTCACCAAACCACGCTTTTTATCCCCTAGGGCAGTCGTGTTGTCACCCCCTCCCCACTTAGGGATGACACCCGGTGCGGCCCGCACCCCTCCTCCCTCTTCCCTTCTTCCCCCCCCCCCCCCTCCCCCCGCACTTCCCTTGCTACGCCACTGACCGGGCTAAAGACATGGTTGTTAAGCAAATGCTCAAAACTTAATATGCGTTTGCCTAAAAGTGAAGGCTTTAAGGCACTTAAGTCGATTTCCAGGTTGCTGTGCGGGAGGAGATTCATCAGTAATTGTCATTATTAACAAATATGCTAAGATTTTATTGTCATCTGCGCGACATAGCAGCGATCATGGAGAATCTAAAAGTCCTGTCTAAATTCTAGGGTGTATTGAAGTATCATGATAAGAAAATTCTTGATCTATTTGGAAACTTGTTCACTATTGTGAAATTGACTAAGGATTTTGCATTGGTGATTTTTGGTTTTGAACAGTAAACTTGCTTGGTGGTGGGATAACGTTTTCTGTTAGATTTATGCTAGATTCACGTAAATCTCTCCATTATATCATCAAACAGCTGGTATGCATTTCATGAAATCCATTTTATTTTGAATGGATGTTGAGAATATAAGAGCTGGATTAACTTTCTTGAATACCGTATGTACTCGTGTATTACCCCCTCCTACAATTTTTGGGGGGGAAAAATGAAAGATGCTTATTAAGTTGAAGTTCGTGTTATAATTTGAATATCGTTAATCACTAGATATTGACTTGCAATACAGAAATATTCATTTATAAAGGTTCTAATATTACTAAATATTAAAGCGAAAATGTATGTGCTGTGCAAAGATTATGCTTCGAGTCATAGCTCATCCCCATACTTTGAAGGGTCAACATTTGTAAAAAACGGGGGGGGGGGGAGAAAGGGGCAATACACAAGTAAATACGATATTTCTAACAAATTTAATCTCATGTGTATATGCGGTAATGTACGAGAGGCGGTCAAAAAGTCTTGCATATTCGTTTATTATTCTATAACCAGATTTCGTACAAAAAAAACCTGAAATAGCCATTTTAAAGAGTAGGAAATTTTGGTTCTAGGTCACTACATGGCGCCGCAATTCATGAAGAATTTTGAACAAACTATCTAAAACAAAATGGCGCCTCACTTGAAAGCGTTCACGCGAGAGGAACAACGAAATGTTATTCGTTTTTCATTGTTAAAAGGCATGAAACCGAGTGAAATTTATAGGGAAACGTTAGGAATTATGGTGACAAATGTGTCAACATTTGTCATGAAGTTGTTTTACTGCATGACAATTCACATCCCCATTCTGCCCATGTCACAGCCCACAAGATCAACATGTTTAGGTGGGAACATTGAAACATCCGCCATACAGCCCTGATCTTTCACCAAGTGACTTCCATCTCTTTGGTCCACTAAAGGAACACTTAAGTGGTCAAAAATTCCAAACCGACAATGATGTGAAACTTGCGGTATCTGCATAACCAAAATGACGCATTTTACAAAAGGGATATAAACAATCTCATCAAACGTTTGGGATAAATGTGTCAACAAACTCGATTCCTACATTGAAAAATAGCAAATTTCCTGCTCATTAAAATGGCTATTTCAGTTTTTTCTACGTCATCTGGTTTTCGAATAATAAAGGGATGTGCAACACATTTTGACCGCGTTTGAATTATATGCACAATACATTCATTGTTAGTTTTTCTTGGCGATATTCTAAAATACTCCACATTGCATTTGATATTTTTATTTTTTTCGAGATAGTGTAACAATTGACAGGTTACAACAAAGCTAGTTATGCAATACATGCAAGCTATTTGGTGAGGTGCTACTATTAATATTGATTTAAACAGCAATAAAAGAATAAAACAAATGAAATTCCACAAAATCGAAACACAATCCTATAGCCTGCCTTTAGGTATACTATTATTTCCCCCCTTAAAAGCAATCCTAACCCATCCTGGCATTGCAAACATTTTACTCCTATTTTGCTGTTTTTAGAAATTATTTTTACTGCAAAGTTTGACTTATACACTTGCATTGCCAGTATAGGACGTTTTGCTACGGATACAGCCTTCTGCAATCTTGAATAGAACATTTTTTTCAAACTTTGGTGTTCTTGTCCTAACGTTGTTGTCGTTGTTTGTTTGCAGGCTGCTAGTTTCTCCGGGGAAGTAAGTAGACAATCGTCAGTATCCGGCGACAGCACCCGGGGTTCTTCCAAGGGAGAGAACGCCTTGGACGCCCTTCTGGACGAGCTCCAGATTGCCGCCAAACCTTGCGAGGCCAAGTCAGAAATCTACGTGAACACCCGGGGTTTCAAACGCTTACCGTCTTACCCTAGCAGCGACTCCCCGCTCAAGGGTCAGGTTGTATCGCAAGGTCCTTCCGGCTCTGTGTCCCTCACGGTCACCACGGCTCCCATCAACAAGCTCCAGGTGAGTGACTCTGGCTCCCGCCAGTCAGTCAGCCTGTCACCTACGCCATCACCGGTGCCGCCACCGGATGGCAAGCTGTCTCCCCAACCTCCAGAACTGTTTGCCCGTGGCGGCTTGCGGCAAACTGTCATCGAGGGCCCCAACGGCACGGGTCCAGAGAAGGGATCCTCCCTCAGCCCGGCCTCGGCGGGGGGAATCGGCGGTCAGATTAAGAAGGTTCCGCCACCGCCGCCACCCCGCACCAGCAGCAAGTCGCCGCTGGTGTCCCCCACATCGCCCATGTCCCCGTCCGGGAGGCTAGCTGCCACCCACATGCCCCGCACAAGCAGCCTGCAGGTGGCCAACTACAACATCCCGCCTACGGAGAGTGTCGTCCCTCGGCCAACCACTAACGGAGCAGCCAACGGACCCCGTAGCCGCAAGACGTCGATGGAATCCGGAAGCGGAAGTAGGCAGCCGTCCCTCAACGGCAGCGACGGAGGCAAAGAGGGGCCGGGCGTGTTGCGCACCGTGGCCATCAGCGACGAGAACCTCCGTCGCGATCAGCTGTCCAGCAACAGCAGCAGCAGCGAGAGCGTGAACTCACAAGAGGGCGTGCAAACCAAACAGCCCAAGAACGTGGAGGACCCGGAGAACAAGAAGACGCCGCCGACGCCACCCACACGCAACCGGCAGGAAATCCTGGAGCAGCGACATCAGGAGCTGCTGCGTCGCCAACGGCAGCTACAGGAGCAGTACGCCCGCCTGCAGCAGATGCAGCGAGGGCAGACGCTGCAGCGTTTCTCACCCCCACGCTCCCCCGCCGACCTGAAGAAGACGGGTAGCGAGAGCAACATCCTCTCCAAGGCTGGGCTGGCCATGAGCACCACTTCAGGCTCTCTCACCCATCTCGCACCGCTGGGCCTGGCCTCCAACCCCTTCGCCGCCCACAATAGCTTGATGACCTCGTCGGCGCCGTCGTCCACCTCCACTACTGCCACATCTGGAGGAGCCACCACGAACAAGATCTACGAGACCGACATCTTGTGAGGCGACTGTCGATGGACGATCGCTTCCTGCCTCCTCCTCCTCCTCTACACCAAGGACTGCCAAACGTTACTCCTACAATATGTTCGATGCTCAAAACTGAAGCGGGATGATGCCGTTTGTTTTCGGTGTTTTCAAGAAATCTTCTGTTGCCAGTCGCGCCAGTGGTATCTTCCATGCAGACGTTGATTCCTCGGTGGCCTCTTTTTCGGGAAACAACTGGAAGCGGCAGATGAAAATTCGGAAACAAGTTCCTCCCAGATCTAACAGCGGTTCGGAGGCCAAAATCAAATACTGATGTTGGTGGAATTTAATCCACGTGACCGGCACTGACTATCTGCATCTGCCTTCCAGTGATTTGCCCCGAGGGCTGGTACCCCTCGGATTGCCATTGCCAGAGCAGTTACCCAGAGAAAATATCCAACAGTTCGTTATGTTGATGGCTGTATGGACACTAAGATATCCTTTTGAAAGATTTGTTTAGAGAGGTGATAAAGTTAACTGAAGCAAAGGCAAGTCAAAATTGTATTATTGGAAGGTGAAGGATGGTTCGGGATCTTAAAAATGGAAGTCTCATTGCATCAAAAAACATAATGTTTAGCCCTGGTGCACAAAATACGAAATACTGAACTGTGGGGACCACAGTCATCTATGTGCAAGATAAACTGGATTGCCTTTGTTCAGTTTGTCATTTCAGGCAATACCTTCCATAAAAAATTAAGATGATAGATTTGTTTTTAAAAATTATTTCCACTAGAAATTTGAATGACCTCATCCAAAATGTAGCTGAAAAAGGGGACAAATTCCGGTCGAATAACCCTTTTTTAAATTTATTAAATATCAGTTAATTGTCAGAGAAAATAAATTTCTAAAGACAGTTATCTTCGTTTAGGTCCCCACATGGAACAGAAATGCATTTACAATACATATAGATTGAGACACCGAAAATGCATTTCTAAAAATGTATTTAAAAATGCGTTTGAAAATACATTTTGAAATGCATTTCAGTGTCTCAATCTATATGCATTTCTTTTCCATGTGGGGGGACCATATAGTGGATATTTTCCCTGGGGTTGGCCCTGTACCCGTGCGCTGCATCCCGTACCGTATACTAACCCTCCCACGTGGCAGCCCCAAACATGGTGAAACAGGGATGCCAGATTCCCTGCTGATTTTTCTAAGTGGCTGGCACTTTCTCCTTGTATTCCAATGCAGGATTCCCTTCCCTAACCTCCCATCCATCAACAGTGTTTCTTATCGGTGTTGATTACCTGTGGCATTTTTTGTGAATTAGTGTCCTCGGTCTCCATTACCACCTCTTAATCAATGTCAAGTTAACCCGCTGTCATATCACCGCAGAAACCCTCAACAAGACCTTTTATACCAGCTTTATTCTTTGCGCCAAGCATCCACTGGACCTTCCTTTTTTCCCTGTTTTTGATTGGTGCTGGACTCGCTGCTGACTCTATGGAGCTTCCTTCGTGCCACCCACATACCAGAAGTGATGCTCACACGCCATGCTGCGCAACAATAAGCTCTCACCATTTCGCGCAAATCTACTTTAGTTCTTCAGTGGGAAGATGCTGGAAGATTTCCATCCTGTGGAAATCCTGGGGAATTCAGCAGTTGTTTTGTTGATGGCGTTCATGGTCTTTGGAGATTTTTAGACTCTGAATGCGGCTTGGAATGCAAACTGTTGTTGGAAAGTATTTTGCGATATTAGCAATGTTCATTTAAAGGAATGTTTCAGAGTTTGTGGGTGGATAGCAAGAATTTCTTGCCAACGTGCAAGAAATGTCGATTGCAGACTGCAGGGATAAAACTGAAAATATTTTCCAAACACTGAAATTTTGTCGAGGACCTAAATATACATAAAATTCTGGAGAAAAAAAATTTAAGTTGCGACTGTCAAAATAAATAAGTTAATGGCATGCAGCATCATTTTGTTAACAAGTCCATGACAAGGAAAGGAGCAACTATTCTTGATCTTGGGTTTAAGTCTAGGAGCGCACTGGCGACTTTTTTCTTGCAACTATTTTATCACGGAAATGGATGCTCAATTTTCAATTGAGACTCACAGGCGATTTATTTGCTCATGAATGCAACTAAAAAGTTGAAACTGGTTCTATTTCGAGGGTGAGGAAACTTGCTAGTACAAATAAAACATGTGGGATCAAGTGTTAAAGCCGCACTGGTGATTGTTTAATTGCTTGTGGCTTAGGAACAAATGTTGCTAGTGCTCGCCTAGCGATTTTTTTTTCACTTTTCGCTAACCCAAAACCTGTTGGTCGTTACAACAAACAGGATTTTGGTGATAAAATCACCCACAGAATGCAATGGTCTCAATTATTTAGTTGCCAGGATTAAAAACTCGACTGTGCATGAGGTTCCATTGAGTAGATAGTTGAGTGAATAAAATCACCAGTGCCCGACTAGCCTAATTTTCTTGCAGAATGGAGCGCATTGCAATTTTTTAGTTGCAGTGATTAAAAAGTTTCCAGTGCACTAGGTTCCATTGAAACTTGAGCTATCCATTTCTGCAATTAAACATTTGCATGAAAAAACTCGCCTAGGTTGTAAGGCAAATGACTGCAATGTTGCCAGTTACCAAAGTTAATCTTCAGAGATTTGAGGTGGTTTTTTTCCAAATTTTGAGCAACTACTTTTAAATTTGAAATGGTCTGAAGATTTTTCAATCATGACTTTCCAAGCCCCATTGTGTTACTATGGTGTAGGCCCATTGTGCTACTTAATCGAACAAAAGCCATCGTTTTAAAGGCAATATGCTACCCACAACTTGGCCCAGATAATCTCGTTTTTCCGTTATACCATTTCATCTATTTCGTATAGTTGATATTGGGACGCACATTGTACATTGAACAAATTGTTTCAGGTTTCATCATCATTATTATCATTATTATTATTATTATTATTATTCCGCAAAATTCATGTTTCCACCAGGCGGAAAACAACCTATAAGACAATAATCAAACAACGAAATGGCGAGTGTTAGTGGGCGTTTTCAAAAGCTATCTTTGAGCTTCTAATCGACGTTATTACTATTTACGTAGCTTATTCTGATTATTATTCGAATGTTTGTTGTTGAACTCCACCAAAAAAAGTAAACGCAGGAATCTTTGTTGGATTTGTGGATTTTATAAGAAAACTTGTACGAAGCTTTAACTATATTCGCCGATTATTAGATATAAAAATTAATGGAGGGAAGATGCAGGCACCTGATTTAAGGCGCCATTAATCAAACGCAGTGAATGTTGTAAGATGGAAGATTCATTTTATGTTGTAGCGTAGATTTCTTATGTATTCCCAAAAATGTGATTGCTATCGCCTATATGGCGGCTGTTATAACCTAACGGTTTGCACCGGAAGCGGAAGTCCTGACTGTGAAATGAGGTATTTGCATACATTTTATCCCAATAGTACGTGAAGATATTCTTTATATTTATTTAAATTTATAAATAAAAAGGGACATGGCATGTTGTATTTGTACGTAATAGCCTCCTTCACCTTGCTTTGGGCTTAGCGAGGATATTTGGCGCCCAGGGCAAAATACCCAAATACTTTCAAATAATTATATAATGCCTTTATATTTTCCCCAAAAAATATATGTAGCAATACATGGGGAGTTTATGAAATTTTTATTTTACATTAAAATAAATTTTATTTGAAGGATAATTAATGTATGCAAATATCTCACGAAGGTGAGTCTCATTGGACCCTAAACCTACCGGTTTTTGTAGGTTAAGTTTCTGGCTTTGAAAATGAAATAAAAAAATCAGCAACTTATTTCTTTGAAATCGTTATGAGAGTGTGACATGTGCGAACATTGAGCGCTCGTGTTCTGCATCACAACACTTTCAACTGTTTTCGTCCTATGTTTCATAACAATTGTGCGTGCTTGCGGAAATAGCCAGAAAATAAGGCCAGCTCCGTGCGCAACTGGTAATTAGTGTAAAGAAATAATTAAAAACTTCGGCTTTTTGAGTGTTAATTACTCCCGTGTTTCGTAAAATAATGTTTGAAATGTTGGGACAATTAGCAAATAAAGTATGGTAATGAATGGTTGACGGTATTCGCAATTGTCATTTGTATCAAATTATACGAGTTTGGTTTAGAAGGGTTAAAAATTAGCATGAGTCTGTAGGTCAGTGTTGGGCAAATTTTACTCATGAGTAGGAGTACTGATTACGATTACAAGGGAATCATACTCTATAGGAGTCATATGAAGTGAGTAATCAAACTTGGGGAATATGCATATATGTACTCATGTACAGAAGTACTACGAGTACCTGTGAAATAATTGAAATCATACTCCATAGTATGAATTGTATTGTAAACAGACTTGGGTAATCAGTACTCAATAATATGAGTAGGGGGAAAAAACAGTACATTCGATAACAAAAGGATCATAAGTATAGAAATGTAAAACTTTAAGGATGACCCTCATTTTAAGTTACTCATTTTTTTTTCTCAAATTACTCAATTACATACTTAAAAGTATTTCTGTTCATATTCGATTAGAACTCATTCGACCCTCATTAGAAGTTACTAATTCTCGTTACTCAAATGTATTAAATGCGACTCAATTATATACTTAAAAGTATTTCTTTTCTTACTCGATCACATTGTAATCATGTGCATTGTACTCAGAGACATCTTGCGAACCGCTCGGCTCGCATATGTATACGCGCCTTTATTTTGGAGCAATGTGCTTTTTCAGATGAGTGTAAAATTGAACTTTTTGGAACAAAACAACCACCTAAAATTTGGAGAACAGCAAACTCAGAGTTCCATCAGAATAATGTTATTTCTACTGTAAAGCATGTTGGCGGCTCAGTAATGGTCTGGGGGTGCATGTCATCATCTGGAGTGGGCAATTTGGTGTTTGTGGAGTCAACAATGA
>JAQGAE010002958.1:0-16070 GCA_034696685.1 Julus scandinavius | reverse complement strand
TGCATCGGAGGCTAAACAAGAAGGTCATGTCGCAAATCTTTCAAGTTGCATCAAGTCGTAAGTTTGAAGATAAAAAAACAACGGCTCACCTGTTTGCACACACGCACGCAATCTTCCCATTCGGATCGAGCATTTCTCTCCACATTTCGTACGTCATCCATCAGGTCATTGTCGATACAGAAATCCGGGTCCGAAATGTGCGGGTGCTCGCAGATCTGGCAATTGTCTTCCGAAACATCGTTCTCGAACGTACAAGAGGGACACTGCCACTGTCCCCAAGACATTAGATTCCGATTCCTTCCGCCGGCCACCGTCGGTACGAGCTTACCGTGATCGTCCCTCATGTTGGGTCTGTCTTGAAGACAGGCGTAGCACTGGACAGCGCTCAACGGGTTGCTGAGAGTACACGTGGAACACTCCCACACTTCCTTTTCCTTGGACCCATTGGAAGTGAGCGTGCTGTTAAGCAGAGATCCCCCGCACACTTCGCACACGTTGTGAGGAGCCTTGTTGATAAAAGTGCACTTGATGCAAGTCCATGTCGTGTTGAAGCTGGGCGACCTTCTCATTCTAGGCAGATTTTCCAACGATGGCAGTTCGTTTGTCGGCGACGATGACGATGATGACAGTGAGCTAGGATCTACAACAGCCGGCTGACAGAACAGGGTTTCCACATCGCAACTGTGATGTCTGATTCGATGATCAATCATTCCACTTTCCGGCCTAGATTTAATCAGCCTGCCTTTGAGGCCTATCAAAGATGAGCTCGTTATCGTGATGCCGTTTTTCGGCTTACCGAAATCGGCCTGCAACATCCCCGTATCTCCATCGCCGGCTGTCAAACCCGTTGCTGCGTCAACATCCACCTTGGGCGCATCTTTCGAGGTAGACGGCGGCGGCGGCGACTCTTCCGCCTCCGCCGAAGCGGCTTCTTCGGGTTGAACACATGGCGTGAGAAAGTTTTTCTGTCCGTTGACAATTTCTCTAGAGACTCCCAAGTTGGACAGGTATTTTATCACGAGAGGGTTTTTAGGCAAAGTGGTTGGAATGTTTGGCTTGCGCGGCGCTTCGCACATCTGGCACCTGTACGTGAGATGCGAATTCTGAAAGGTACACCGAATGCACTCCCAGATGCTCACCTGCACGGCTGGCAATATATCCCCGTTCCTCCTGGATCCGATGCTGCCGTTGACGCTGTAGGAGCGGCAAAGCTTTTCGAAAGATCTCTCGCCGCGGCTGGTAGGCGACGACAACTGGCGTATCACTTTGGCCCGTGCCTTGTCGTACATCGAATTCGGTCTTTTGGGTAGCCCCGGCGGTTCCGAGCCGGCCTTCTTGTACACGAAATCGCTGATTCTGGAGCTGAGCCCTATTTCCTTGTTGATTCCGTTCTTTCCGATTTCAAAGGGGGACCTCGCCGTGACGGCCTTCACGTTCGAATCCTCCCTGGCGCATAAAATGCATTGAGCGGTCGATGGCAAATTAAAGAACTGACAAGAAGTGCACTTCCACGTTTGGAGCTGGGGAGCGACTGACTGGTTTTGACTATTGTCCAGCGAGGTCTTCCTGAGGCGATTGCAATGAAGAACGTTGGCGGCCATGCTCCTGTTGAGCTGCAACGCGGAGACTAGCCTGCCGTTGGTGAGGGCGATCTCGCTGTTGAAGTTCTCGTCTTTTAGTTGATGGCCGCGAAGGTGCAATTTGGACGTTCCGCAGGTTACGCATTCTTTGGCATTGACGATATTGAGAAAGAGACACTTGCGGCATTTCCACTTGGGCTCCACCACCTCGTGGTTACTCGGCAAGACCTTCACGGCGCCGTTGTTGTGCAACAGTTGACCCTCCGAAGTCGAAAGTCCTTTGGTCCTCTCTAAAGTGTTGCTGCTATTCGACACGGACAACAAAGCACTCTTGGAACTAGAAACTGGTGCGAGGGAACTAGTTAGGGGAACACGGTGGGCAGTGCAGATGACACACTCGTCCGTTGTGGCAACATTAAGGAACTGACACTTATCACATTTCCATTTTAGCTTGTTGCGGTGAAATCGCTTCGGCGACGACGACAACAGTTCTTTAACAAAATTAATAAGTTCGCTTCCGTTGCTCTGGCTGGTCAGGGCACCGTTAGGAACCGCTTCGGCTTTGGAAGTCGTGCATATCACACATTCTAACGCATTATCGATATTAAGAAAATGGCAGTGGCTACATTTCCATTTGATGGCTTGGCGGCTACCGTGCGCGCCGCCGCGTTTCAACGACCACTCCAACTTGTTGCCGCTCTCCGTAGCGACCGTCGGAATCGGCAAGCTGCAAGACATTCCAGGGGCATCGCATTCAACTTCCATCGGCTCGGCCCCTGCACATGCTGCCGAGGAGTTTTCGTTGTCATCTGGTATCACAGCCTCATTTTCGCTAATAGAAGACATGTATTCTCTTACGCTAAAGCAAACTGAGCAACTATGGATATTGCTGACATTTAGATAAGTGCACTGATCACACTGCCAGGGAACGGATGGTATAACAAAACTGATAGTAGTGGTCATAATGGACTTCTTGCTGCACTCCTTCCCATCCTTCTGGACCAAATAGGCTGGAGATGGCACTTGCATTTCATTCCTAATAAGGACAAAAACAAAACATTAGTGAGAATTCATGTCAGCAATACAGAGCACAATTTACGGGCATTTTACCGTCGATACAAAAGTTTAGATCAATTATTTTTTGACAACACCAAAGTCGAAAAATTGTAGCAACGCTGCCAACAAAACGCTCGCTACAGTTTGCCAACTAGCCTATCAAATACGACCCTTGCTCTTATAAGAAATAGTTATCGGGCATTTTGCAATATATATATAACGAGGAAAACCGTAGCGTAAAAAAATAGCATTTCAGAGTGCACTGACACACACTCGCACTCGTGATAGCACCCAAAATGCACATTTACTCGCCCTACGATTGTGACACGAACAACGAATTGGCAATAATCCAGAGTTGGCAAACAGCCTGCGTCATGATCCAGCCAATATCAAAAACGCTATTATACTTAACTTGTACCTTATTTTACAGATACCGCAGACTGCGTTCCCTCCAGGACCTTTTTGAATGGAAGCGCTGACCACCTGGTTGATTTATCGACTATTTGCTTTCAATATTATATACAAAAAATTGACATACATTCCACCCAACTGATAAAAAATTCTGGAGTTAGCAGTTTCACTGGTCTGGGTCATTTACGCAGTATGCCGTACCCAATGAGTTTATTTGCGGCCCTTGACAATATTCGAGAAACAACATCTTAAATCATTAAAATTTCAATTA
Organism: Julus scandinavius; assembly: GCA_034696685.1. Classification (NCBI taxonomy): domain Eukaryota; kingdom Metazoa; phylum Arthropoda; class Diplopoda; order Julida; family Julidae; genus Julus; species Julus scandinavius. The sequence goes on along the minus strand of JAQGAE010002958.1, from coordinate 12,752 downwards.
CAGAGTTTGATTATTGTTAACATAATATATTTCATTACGGTATTTACATAAAAATGTACTTCTTTTGCCATACAAAATATAAGTACCGTAATCGTCCACCATTTGTAGTATGTCCCAAAGTTTTGAAGATCTAGACTACTTATAATTCGCCTTAATTTAACCGGTAACATCTTCCACAATCCTGTTTATTTTTCTACTTTAAAAGTTATTAACTTGTGAATCTTACTGTGAAATCTTGTGAAATCTTGCCACATAATCTCACCATGAGGAAAATGTCTCGGCTAAAAAATGTTACAAATCATTTTCTATTAACTTGGCACCTGACAAAGGTTCGATAGCCGAACCGTTGCGTTAATTAAATGACAATTTTGTGTCAGATATCTTAAAAGTAAATTCCCGTAGCGCAACAGGAATTTGCACATAATTATTTAGGTAAAACTCAGCCAGAAACCATACTGTATAACATTAATAAATTAAAATTCTTTGCACGAATTACTAAATCCATCGTCGAACATGTACTAAATCGACTGCCGAGAAGCTTTCATGTATATCAAAACAATCTGCATTTTCAAACATAGCACATTTTTGAGCGCAAAATATGGGTAATGGATTGCACAAACATTAACACGATCATGTAAAACTTATTACTCTGAAAATATATGCTTAATATATTATCAATGAAACATTTCCTAGTTACGCGCGCACACAGCTGTCGCTGAAAATGCGCTGACTTTGTAATAACGACTTCATAAATGTCATAATTCTCAATATAATATGCATAAAACAGGTTCATATTCTCCCTCAGAATCATTTTTATTATAGATGCTGTTAACTTTTATGAAAGCACCAAAGTCTACGTCCTGTCTACATTTCACATATTAGCTAAATGATAAAACTTTGCACCAGGTGTTTCAGTGAAAATCTGTTTAAAACAAGCTGAAACGAGGACATTTAAAACAGGTTTCATACCCATAATAATTTCAATCCATCAATTGATAGTTTAAGTTTTAAACCATGTTAATAATAATACCGTACAGTAGTTGCAAATTGCAATTTGCTAATTTTTCCTTCCTCTTTACATTTCACAACAGTTCAACAACTGTAAATGTTGAATCTAAATATCACACAGTGATAATAACGAAACCAGCATTAAAATTAATTTGCCCGACACAATTAAAATGACTCATCTGTGTTGATTCCAAATGAATATGTTCACCCCATGACAACCATAAAAATGGTCTTGACACAAATAGATATATAGTAAACAGAAAATAATAAAGCATTACACGATAACAGACTTAGAAAAAAAAACCTTCAATGTTATTTTTCGCACACTTAAATGTTTACGAATTATATTGTATTAAAAATAAATTATGCAGTGGAACCTCGGTTTACGAACATAATCCGTTCCTCGACACTGTTTGTGATCCAAATCCAAATAATCCGTTCTTCGTCATAGAACTTTTTTTTACCATGTTATGGCTTTATGTGTGGAAATCATACAGACAGGAAATAAATATAAGAGTAATATTAGAAGAAAGCAGTTTAATATATACATCCATGATTTCCAACATTATAGGAAATATAACTTAAACCACGTGATGTCGTCATGATGACGTTGCTGCGAATCAACTTCATACGCAGATTCTGTTTAAGAAATTTACTTTAACAAACATTGTTTCCATTAGGAACATTTGTATTATTCTACTCTATTCTGTTGTTAATTATATGATTGAAGTTTGAAATCGACGTCATCGATGGATTCTCATCCATTGCATCTGCAATTGGCGTGAACAAAACGAGAGACGAACTTTTGCCATATTTGCAATTGAGGCTAATATCCTCCAAACTAATATCGATTTTTAATTTAAATCCCTGGAAATTAACACATTTTAATGTTTCTTGTATTTAGTAAAACTTAACTGTAATAAAGATGTTCTGCTGGAACTAGTAAAACAAATGCAGAAACTCGGACCTTTGATCGGTGGTCCAGAGAAATGTGTTCGTGAACTGAAGCAACGTTCGTGAAGCAAAACAACAAATGGTGTTCGTAGACATAGACGTTCGTAAACCGAGGTTCGACTGTACTATTTCCCCAAACTTGCATGACGTTTTATCAGTTTTTAACTTATAATCTGACAATCAAACAAGATAACTCCAGACTCGTGCTTTTTATGTTGAATATTAGTGACGTATCTGATTTTCAAAAAAGGTACTACCGCATGAACGAGACATATCGGCTTATTACATATTTACAGTAGAAGCAAAAACAGAAATAGATACGAATATATAATATGCATCCCGAGTCTTACGTATGTGCTCGATTGATATACTATGCAGTCAGGAATTTCAGACTCCATGGCGTCATGTGACAATGCGTTGCCATGGCATACATCAAACAAAGATTAAATTAAAAAGTAGGAGGAAAAGCAAATGCACGCAGCCTACAATTTATTTTTGCAACGAATAACGAGTAAAAAAAACTCAAATATTCTCGGAGCACGATGATGAAAATTTATTAAAAAAACGTTTACCAGAATTTTCATATCTCTCGCATATCCTTAAACATCTCGAGCTACACGAGTAAAAAAACACGTAAGACAGAGATGCAACGGGTTAGCAATTTCACCGTTAAAAATAAAGATGCCGATGCGGATCTCGAACGTGGTTTACAAATCAAAAACTCACCTATCCAATTGTTTGCATCATTGTTGAGTCTGGGCCTTCAAAATGACTTTCAACAAATTGCAAATAGGCCTGCTCGTAGTTCGCTCGGCACCAAAATAGCTACTGCCTAAACAACAGAACAGCGAGAACAAGTGCGAGCGTATAGTGGTGCTGATGTTGCCAGTTTCGAGATTGGCCCGCTAAATCTTGAACGATACCCAAATTACGTGAATTCCTGGATTAAGAAATTGAGAAACTTAGTTCATTTTGGTCCTGCAGCAGCTCGACCCCTTTCATAAGCTTCCAATTCAGACATGTAGCTCGATAACACGCACATGAACTCACCTAATTTAAATTAAAAATAAACAAAGTGCATTAATTAAGAAAACATGCTTTTCAACCGAAGTGCCGCCCCAAAGTTAGTGCTAAGGTTGAAAAGATATTATTTGCGTAATATGCTTTCTCAAGGATCCACATTTTCAATTATTTGAGACGGTTTAGAGTGCCGTTACATGAATATTATTACAATATTAAAGCAGACGCTACGATTTAAAAAAAAAATTATACTGTTCTATAATTAATGAAATTTCTCTCAAAATTCACGACTTTCTGACATGTTGACACGAGGTTGCGAGGTTTTACGAGGAACCGAAATTTCCACTTGTAATCACCGTAGAAATACCATTTTATATGGTTATTTAACGAAATTTCTTCCAAAGTGTAATGAATTTCTGATTTAGCACCCTGGGTTTTATAAAGCAACAAACAATTCCCCCGCGTATCGCTAGAATAAGGTTTGCTACTGTGTATTTCAACATTTTTCAACCGGTTTGCCGCTACAATATTATACTTAGTAAATTGTAGTTTAGAGGGCCTATAAATGTGCTGTAATGTGCTATAAACGTTAACCCTACGTAACAAATTTTTGTAGTTGCAATGAAAGCATTCGATAATAACAAGAAAAAATATCGATGCATTCTAGGCAAGCCAATGAACCTTAATTTTGCAATATATTTTTAATTAATACTCGGAGGTCTATCCAAACCATTCTATCTGCTAACACACACGTATCGTGTACTTTATAATCCTCCAAAATACTACATGCACGATACCGAGGTTAGAAACCTTAAAAAAACAGTGAAGACATTAAAAACATTCTGAAAATTTGTTATGCAACAACAATTAATTGTCAGATACGGCATGTCACATCGTCACCTCGTAACACGGCGTGTTTAGATTCTGAAAATCAACTTTCTGGGAAATTTTACAAGAAGATTATCTACAGCCTATAATATATTACTTCGAACACGTTATCTCGATATCATAGAAAATGACGTATGCGAGTGCTGATTATTATTATCGTCATCACCATTCTTTAATGCAGACGAGATTAAATATTTTTAACCTTCAAATGTAACGAATGCATTTCAAGCTGGAATTATTTGCAACAATGGATTATTTTTCATTTAAAATGTTAATACCATTTCAACTATAATACGCGAATGCTGTCAAGTTCGGATGTTCGGGATTCAAAAAATAGCACCCGGCAGTTAGTGCAACGCGGTTGTAGTTTATAAATGCGTAGGCCATGAAGTACTACAATCGCGCGATTACATTTACAATCTAATGAAACCACCAAATATTCTCGCTTAATCGTCGTCGATCGAAATTGCAAATGGGATCAATCTGCTCCAGGTAAGTTGTTTTTGCAATAATTTGTGCCGATCAGGAAGAGTTATGGGCTGGATCCTTCTGTGCCGCAGTAAAAGTTATACTGACATACTAGTAAATAGTACAAAGGTGCCGTAAGCTTTGCAAACCATGGAAAATCACGACATTTGTCACAATTAATCCCAACACCTTATTTCCACGAATTGATGTTTGTTTTCCAATTGCATTAAATCATCGTAGTCGTATTTTGAGATCGCCGAGACAAATATCACTTTTGGTGATGTTTCCAGGAGCGTCCACGGCTCTGTTACTAACCTCGATAAATATATCAAAATATGACCTGTGAACATTTCGTCACATATCGATGCACCACTACAAAATATTTCAACAGCTATTTCCAAATAAAGCGCATTCGGATATTGCGATACATGTTCAGCGAATGAGTCAAGTGTGTTACCTGGGTCAAACATTTATATCGTGGCAATTTCCTGTTGAATTAGCTTATCTGGTATCCTTTATAAATTCTGCTAATGTTCGGCAACACCAACATACAAATGGGTACTTTCCGGTTATCTCGACCTCACTTTTCGGTTATGTGGACCTTATAAAATTAATTTTAACCTAACTTTATTACGTTTGGTTAGGTTAAGTTAGGTTAGGTCAAAATTAATTTTATGAGGTCCACATAACCGAAAAGTGAGGTCAAGATAACCGGAAAGTACCCAAATACACTACACGTGAATAATGGCTTAATCCCAACAATTTATACCAAAGACCAACCGACAGTAGCTTTTTGAGATTCGGCCGAAACTGAACCTTGGCCGAACTGACAACCGAGACCGAGGAGACCGAAACTTATAGAATCTGTAAAACAATATAGAAGACAACTAGGAAGGTACATAAACGTGTCACATTTAAATTTAATAATACTAGCGAATATTGAAAATCATAGCTAACAAACAAACATGACAAATCCAAACAGGCAAATGTCGTATGCAAGGAAATACGGTTTTTCTGCATTTTCGCCATGCAAGTTTCTGCTGCGATTGGCAAACAAACCTAAAAGTGGAATTCTCCCTTTTTCAGAAGCCATGGCAAGCTTCAAGCTTTGAAAATAAACAAATTGGCCATTCAACATGCAAGTTCGACAAGCAACCGAAACTTAAACATACATTCGGCCGAAACAAGAGACATGGCCGCTGAAACTGGCATTTTTACACTCTCGGCGTCAAAACCCGAGTCACGGTCGGTCCTTGATGCCAATTGGCTTAAAACTAGTCATCGCTTGGTAAAGCGACGGTTAGTCAAATACAAATTTATCCGAGAATTGTGCACAAATGATCCAGGAAAATGCTTACTCCTGCCGTTACGCATTCTATCGTAATGTTTCTTATTAAGATATAGCAGTTTTAAAAGGCAGCATTTTCAGCTCACTTACGAACCACGGCAATGGGTTACATTTCAAGTTTCCAGATAAGTAGCAAAGTAAAAGCTAGATAATACCACAACAAGATTAAACCATAAACAAAAACGATCACACCAAAGATAAGACAAAACAAGTTTTATTCCTCTGGGAAGCTGCAGAAGAAAGGGATAGAGAATTGTTGATCAATGAGTTATTCGGCATTCGCTGTTGTACGAGTTCACAGCTGATCAAAGAGTATACAAAGAAGCATGCATTTGAAATCCATGAAAAGGGCCATGAACTTTAGGGTTCACAACCTCACTTATTAGTAGAATATATCTTTAAAAACGGCTTAACGCTACAGACTATTCATAACAACAAACACGGTACTTTCACCAGGATCTTTCACCTGGATACTTTAGGATCAAAGTGATGAAACTCAGTTTTAAAACAATGGGAAATCATGACGTCATGCGATTATTTAGGTATTGTTGATGAGCCCTGATGGGAGGAGATTTTATATTAGAATCTATGGATCATAGAGTCCAATTCGCATATTACATAATCACTTTGGTTAGATTGATTAGTTAGTATGCGTTTAAGGGACAAGGCTAGGGAGGGCCCAAAGGTATGCAAGGCCAAAGAGGGTCCTAAGGTGTCTAATACCAGAGAGGGCCCAAAGGTATGCAAGGCCAGAGAGGGCCCCAAGGTATGCAAGGCCAAAGAGGGCCCTAAGGTGTCTAATATTAGAGAGGGTCCAAAGGTGTCCAATACCAGAGAGGGCCCAAACGTATGCAAGGCTAGAGAGGGCCCAAAGGTATGCAAGGCCAAAGAGGGCCCTAAGGCGTCTAAAGGTGCGAATACATATGCGAGCCGAACGTTTGGCGAACCGTACGGCTCTGCAACCGTACGAACTGTATATAACGCCGTCCTAACTTGCGAGCCGTACGGTTCGCCAAACGTTCGGCTCGCATATGTATTTGCACCTTTATACCAGAGAGGGCCCAAAGGTATGCAAGGCCAAAGAGGGCCCAAAGGCATCCAATACCAGAGAGGGCCCAAAGGTATGCAAGGCTAGAGAGGGCCCAAAGGTATGCAAGGCCAAAGAGGGCCCAAAGGTATGCAAGGCCAAAGAGGGCCCAAAGGTGTCTAATACCAGAGAGGGCCCAAAGGTATGCAAGGCCAGAGAGGGCCCAAAGGCATCCAATACCAGAGAGGCCCAAAGGTATGGAAGGCCAGAGAGGGACCAGACATTGATTAAGGTTGGACCCCACTCGACTACACAGAGACAAGGACTACAGATGACACATAAAAAACGGTAGACATGCTAGACCCTACCCCAAAGGGCAACTCTTAAGCTGTCCATTATCGGGGTTTAGCCAAGGGACAATAGACAATAAGGTATACTCACTCTGAAGCTGATATAGAAACACGAGCATGTGTATTTAAATTTTGCAAGACAGGTTGGCGTCATTGAAATTTAATCAATTTATTTATTCGTCCATTATCAGTTGGTAGTACAATTCATCTAAATTTCAAGTTAAATTAGGTTTTGTCCATTCTGGCATTCCAGAGCAGTAATATACCTCGAATTGGTACGAGCTTGGAAACCCGATATATCTTGCTAAAATTCTTCATGCGATCACAAAATGAACAGACTATATATGTGCTCAGTGTGTTCATTTTGTGTGATTACTCTAACCACATGTAAAGTGTTCATTTTGTGAAAATGAATCTCTGCATATAGTCATTGTTTGCATCCTAGTCTTGATAGATAATTTGGCTATAGGAAGTACTCCCTCAGCAACAGAATGTATGGTACGTTGTATAGAGGTGTAAAAAGTGGATTGAGCCCTAAAAGACGACGACCACCACCAGCAACCACATATTTTCAGAGGATTCCATGCACTCACCAGTTTCTACGAGCAGCTGTTTCCTGTGGAGCACAACAGCGTTTCTCTCTTGGCCTCATAGCATGCCATACTATCTCCTGGTTGCTTCGGTGAGACCATCGTCCTCAGGCACTCTGTTTTTGTTGCTGCTGGATCGTCGTTTGACCCCACATTTCGAGAGAGGACGATCCTCGGGTGTTTTTTAGCGAGGTATATTCGCAGTTGGGTCCCATGGTCGTCGTGGCTGCTGCGCTGTTTCTCCTATTTCCAGTTGAACCCTTGGCAACAACATCGGCAGCACCAAAAGCAGCGGACATTTAATCCGCCATGTTCAATTTCTCCACGCCGAATGTCTTTAAAACTCAATCCTATTGGCTCCGTTCTCCATCTGCCCGAATTGAAATCCAATCGTAAATTCACTCACACTTTCTCATTATCCAATGAACGTGACTAACATTGGTTGTCTTGGAAATAAGCTTGCCTCTTGCTTTTTTCCACTTTATTCAACGTCCTTGGCCATTCGACAAGGAGGATGGTCGCTAGGTGGCTCTGCTAACATGTACACTATGAATTCGTCAAGCGTATTCCTCAACGATTTTAGAAATTTTATTAACCACAATTCATTTATTAAACACAATTCAATCATAATCGTATATATTTTATTAAAGTGTAATAAAAATCCATTTGCTAATTATTTTTTTATTTAAAAATCACGTTTTTTATACGGTATATAATCTGATGTGCAAATTAATCGTTTTATCAATTGCAATAAGTACATTTTTATGCCACATTCTTCTAAAATCATATTTAAATAAAAATTGAATACAAGTGCAATAAGAAAACTTTTACTAACTTTATATTATTGCAAAAATAACTTAAAAATCCATTTTTAAATATTGTAATATCCATATGTGCTGTAGAGATGAGAAATTACAATGTTTAACATTTTAAATTAATCCTATAATAGAGTGTGGTACTGAGTTGTGTACTTCAGTACTCAATTTGATTTGTGTGGCATAGTATTCGACGTAATCTTGTTCGATATAATTTAAGATAAAACGTATATAAATGCATTGCTTCAAAATTATAAACAACAGATATACAAAAAATCAAATACAGTCAGCTTGAAAATACCAACTTTCATCACAGTTATCAATGCTTCATTTTTAACATTACATCTGCGGATATTTCACAGAACAACGGTTGACAAACACTATTTTATAGGCTATATCTTCAAAACCGTGTTCAATAAACCGTACACTAACTTACTTTGTCTTTTCGCTTTTTAAATAACAACAAAACCCGGTAAAAAACAATACAAGACCATGAACTTGAAGTCAAATTCACAAAAAAGCCTGAAAAATATTACAAAACAAAACTAAATCCATTTTTTTCAAGACTATAGAACATATTTTAAAATTAGAACACCAGGCACGTGCAAACTTACACGTGCACCCTGCGAGTGCCAACGTTCCACAAGCACAAGTGTTCCGAAATCCCCAGCATCACGGAATGTACTAACCGACTTCAACCTTGTTGAAAACTGATTTTCATAAATTATATCCAAAACTCCAAGTAGGTTTTTTCAAGATAAAGTTGAAACGTAAAATAATCAATAAAGACAGTGAGACCCGAGTAGTATAAACGATCTACATTAGCAATAAAATAGTAGGATACAACTTTGGAACTTCCCCAAACTCTTGATCGTTTTTCCTCCTGTATTTTGCAATTGTTATCTTTCAAAGTAGATCAGATTATACCGAGAGTAGAATTTCGACTGGACGAATTAATAAATTTACCGTACGCGAAATCCAAATTTTTCCCCAAACAGAATTCAAATTCCCCCGCCGAAACGCTTCATGCATGCAGCGCCGTCTAGTGAAATTTTGCCGGGCGCTTGTAAGGCCTTCAACGGCCCTCTCAGTGTATTAGCTTTTATTGTTATCTGTTGGTGGGGAAGAGGGGAGTTTCCCCAATAAAATCCGAACAGCAATGACTCCGAAGAACATGTAGTGTGTGTAATGCGCGTGGATTTACCGTGGTGGCACCCGATATAAACGTTTAAGCAGCAGCAGCAGCACATATTTACCAAACATGTGGCATTAAAAATGGTTCCGTTTTCCATGAAATTGCAGCCACCTCATGAATGGTGAAAGCATGGAGATCATACACGATGGCTGGCTGAAAAAATCGCCTCCGGAGAAGAGGATATGGAGAGCGGTAAGCAGTACTGTGCTTCAATCGCACTTCGTTTTATATATACATTTCGTCTTGTGTTTTTATAATACTTCATGTACCTTACACGTTGATCCTGATGCAGTTCTAGCTCTCGTTGTTCTGCAGATCAACATTGGTCTCTCCACAACGTTTTAATATATCTCGTGTTGTTTACCAGATTGTTGAACCGAGGCTTCTTTATATATTTTGCTTTTTTTTTCCCCCCCGACGGTGCACTTTTGAACTTGGACGCGCTTTAACCGTGTCTGGCCATAGGCATTTACTCCAAAGTACGTTTAGGCCTAATAACGCGACGTGTGGTAAGCCTGCAATAACTCTACTCCAACTTTTAGTGTTGCGTTAGTACGCGTACTTAATTTTGAAACGTACCGGAAAGTACAGCGCCAGTATTTCACGGGTCACATATGTAGCACCACACGTTAAAACGACGGATGTGTGACTGTTATCGTCGACCAGGGTCAACAATCCAGGTGTCTTTAATTGCATCATCACTTGTGCCACGTGATCGGGGTTAAAGTGTAGCGTCGCTTTTATTTTGGTTGTTATTTTGGTATGTGTCACGCCCCCCGTGCCCAAACATCTGGGGCGGCCATTTTGTTCATCAAATCCTCTTGTGCCGAAAATTGTTGAAATCTGCCAATATTTGCAAAAAATTGTATAGTTGCCAATCGTGGGTTGAGTGCTGGTAATGAACCTTGGCAACTGCTAGTTAAAAACTTTAAAAAAATACTTTTTAATGCGCTAACTGTGCGTTTTTTTTTTATCTCCAACGACAGTAAAAACTTCATATTTTTTCATAATGAAATACTGTTAATTTGCTTAAAAATTAACAGTATAATCAGTTTGTGATCATTATCATAAAAGTACAGTACCTACTTTTTAGGCGACTTAACTCCATGGCTTAAAAATTAATAATTGATGGCAAAGTAATCAAGTGATTAGTTTTCCAAAATTACCAGTATGCTTCATCTCAATAATTTGCAATTATTGTAAAAATACAAAATTAAAAACTACTTTTTAGGCACCGTAACTCTCAACCGTGTTTGATTAAAAAATTAGCAGTTTGCGATGAATTAATGGCAAAGTGATCCGTGATAAATGTGATCAGTTTATCAAAATTACTAGTATAAGTTTCGTCTCAATAATATGCTAACAAATAAAATAACGCCGTTTATGTTTTTTTGGTAAAACATGTAATAATACTCAGACACGATGTGCTTGTTGAATTTCTGATGAGCTAGCCTCAGCTCGGCTTATAAGTTTTACTTAAAAACAATTTAAGATTAATGAAATGTTTTTAATTATTTAAAAGCAGCAAATGTAGAGTTCATCGATGACCAATGCTAAGATTAGTTACAGCTTTACCACAAATGAACTTCCTCATTTGATCGGTTTAATTAAACGATCAAAATGTTCATTTCGACAGGGGATTTTTTTTTGTGTGCTAAATTTCCTGTCGAGACTATTAACATGATATAATGATAGCTTACAGGAAATTTGTCAAGATTATTATGGCCGCGCTTTCAGGTGGAAATTGCTTTTGCATGCTCATGTGCTCACATTATCCATATTTGCCGCTCTCAAGCAGTCCTTAAACCTTAAACCACTGCTCCTACTAAGGCCCATGACCCAGCTACTTTAGTATTTATGTTGGAAGGGAACTATGGTCAACTAGGAGTTACAAATATTTTTAAAAATCCATACACAAACAAAAACATGTTGTTTACTTGTAGAAATGAAGCTGAAATAAATTTAATAATATTAAATTTAGTGTTGGCAATATATATGTATATATATTTAGTTAAACGTTGGTTTAGTGTATTAGCCCAAACACTTTGGTCCCAAACATGACCTAACTATTTTTAGTCTCGATCGGTATTTGGAAATATGTATTTCATGATAATAATTCTACAAAAAATATAGTTAAGTATTTCGATATTAAAAAAAACTAACTACCGAGTGTAACAACAGCCATAGTCACGGAATGGATTTAATCTTAGAGGCCATTTAAAAAGCACGTCCCCGAAATTCCTTCAAATATTGACTCCCCCTACCCCCTGTCAACACGGTGTCCATTTTAACCAAGACCCCCTCTCCCCTTAATTTTTTTTTAAATGTAGGGTGCCCAGAAATGTTGTTGGAACATTACAAAAAACCCATCCTATAAATTTCCAAGCACTACTCGCTACCAATTCCATGACATTTTCCCAGATTTTTCTGATAAACAAAAGTTTCCTGACCCCGAAGAAAAATTCCAGCATAAAATTGGTGTTTAACATAAATTAGGCATAATTGGCTACTTTCCCTCAATTTTAAAAATTCGAGGATTTTTGATACTGGGGACACATTTCTTCGGTGTCCAATTCCCCTTTCACTGACCTAAAAAACTGGATGAAACAGAAAATTCTATCATTAGTGGACGTCCACGATGGCTTTTCCTCCCCCTCCCCCTGTCCACATGGTGTCCATTTGCCAGCAGACCCTCTTATCCCCTCTTGAGGACGTCGTTTTTAAATGGTCCCATAGCTGAAAACCGATTTTGATAAAATTGAAATCCATTCCGTGACTATGGTTATATATATGTGACCAGTAGGGGGGGGAATTCAAATTAGACTTTTGCGTCACCGTGTAAAATGCATAGGCAACACTTTTGTATCTCGCAACAGGGATTTGTCCATGTATTGCTATTATTAAGCTTCCGGTCTCACGGAATGCATAAACATTGAAAGCGACATGTTCAGCTCCAAATATACATACAAAAAAAATCCCTCAGCTGCTTTTGTAAATTTTCGCCTCCTGACAAATTGTCTAATCTCTTTTGTGTGAGCTTAGCGGCGTGACGTTCACGAGGATAAATGCATCAAAAGTGTATATCATTA